>JAJOOS010001460.1:0-29343 GCA_029582725.1 Solanum chiquidenum | reverse complement strand
AATAAGATTAAGGATATGTGCCATACACCTCACATGAAGATGGTCACCATCCATAATGTTAGTTCCCCAATTACTCAATTGTTTAGACATTTCTTTCATAGTAACATCATTAGAACTAACATTATCAACTGTAATAGTAAACACATTATCCAAACCCCATTCAAGCAAACAATTAGTAATGCAAGCTGCCATATCCCCTCCCTTATAACTAGAAATAGGACAAGAATTTATTATTCTTTTATGCAAAGTCCAATTTCTATCTATAAAGTGGGCTGTCAAACACATGTAGTTGATTTTTTGTATAGAGGTCCAAGTATCTGTCGTAAGACAAACTCTTAGACGTGCTTCTTTGAAAACCTTCTTCAAAAGTTGTATTTCTTCAAAGTATAGTTCATAACAATCTCTCGTCATGGTTCTACGAGAAGGAATATGAAATTGTGGCACTGTAACTCTCATGAAGTTTTTAAAACCCTCTTTCTCAACAAAACTAAATGGTAGCTCGTCAACAATTATCATTTTGGCTAAAGCTCTCCTACTTTGTGCTTGGTCAAATTTCCAAGTGCTAATCACCCCTTCCTTTGCTCCCGTTGAAGATGGTAGAAAATTAATTAGATTTTGACCTTTATCTACGGTGTCACGAGGAAATTTAGGACATATTCTCATATGATTATTCATTGTCGACGTACCATTAGTCGATGTAGAAGCTGCATAAGGTTTCTCACAATACTTGCATTTGGCTTTCTTAGCTCCACTTTCATCAGTGAACTTGTCAAAATGCTTCAAACAAGTAGCTCTAGGTTCCATATTTTTTCTTTTATTTGAAGTATCAACATCAACTTCAACCTCATTGGGAGATGAGGTGTTAGGTATGCTATCATTTGAACCTCCACTTTCACTTATCCTACTTCCAATTTGTGTCATCTGTAAAAAAGTGAAACAAACAAGAATAACAACAATCAGAAAGACGCAGTACATTACAGTTCACAAATCACACAAATAATCACAAAATTGCATACTTGCATTCAATGATTAAACTCACGCAGTTCAGTTGCGGTTCAGAACTCAGAAAAACAATAATCACGCAGTACATTACAGACTTATAGAGTTACAGTTCACTAACCGACTCACTGATCAGTCCCTAACTAACAAACACTTAAACAGAATAGGCAGAACTTCCATGGACCATGGTAGAGGATCAAGATACTACCAACTTGACTAACAATAAGCAGAGGCATAAGTCATAATGATATTATTTCACATTAATCCCCAATGTACAAGTCCCCGTAGTTTATACTACAATAAAGCAGCTAAACTGCTAACTACCAAGTGCGAAGATATTGCGCCATATGAACTCTCTGTTATTGATCAACTCAATTGTCTTTTCCAGTGATTTGAGCAATCATTGGAAGATGTTGCGGGCGTTTTGTCGAACACATTTGTTCTCACCCAAAGTGGTAAACTCACTGGTCTGTGGTCACAGATTGCAATGAGAGAGAAAAAAGTGTCGGAAATGATACATTTTCTTAGGTCCAAGAAAGGGAAAACTGTGAAAATTTCTGAAATTATGTTTGGTACCATTTTAAACACGTTAGGGAACCTTTTCTTTTCAAAAGATTTATGTGATTTGAATAATGAAACGAACACCAGTGGCCTTAGGGGAACAAAAAAGATATAGAAAAGTATGATCAATCAAAAATTAAAGGCAGTTCTCTTATTTGCATCAACATTCATTTCTTCATACTTACCGAAAACCACATGCCTGCCTTTGTGTTTTGGTTAATCATACATATAAATATGACATTTCAAACAAATAGTTGCTACTCCAAAGTAATTAGCTAGATTTAACATAACAATATCACTTCAATCAACTAGACCAAAAAAACAGAAGTAATATAGAACCAGGAAATCCTGTAAAGAGCAGGCAGTTTACGATAAACAATGATATCGTGTGGATAGGCCTTCACAAATTGTTCAGCAGCATACTTCCAATCATCTACACTGCAGAAGCAGACAAGTCAAGCCATCAAACCTAAGCACACTGATCTCTCATCATATAACAATCATAACACTAGGACTAAATTACTTGATAAAAGTATCAATACTAATAATGCTAGGACTAAAATTATCTATGAAAAATTCCATATTTACAAATGATTAACCTACAAGTTCTAATGAAAATAGAAAAAACAACAGCAATGATATAAATCCACAATATCAGTTTGTACCAGTATGTAACAACAACAAGATACACAATGTAATCTCACAAAGTGGGGTCACCTTACCCTCTATCTCGGGGAGATAGATAGATTGTTTCGAAAGACTACCAGTTTCAGTTATAGTAAAATTGAGTTAAATATTTCAAGTCACCTGCCAATAATACTATTAACTATGACAACTAAGTGATTAGGAGCATAACCCGAACCCTTTTGGCTAGACTCCACATCGAAACCACCTTCATTAGCAGGTGTCTCAATAACAGGATATTCATCATCCAATCTCATACACGCGAACTTAGGGAAAATAGAAAACATTTTTCTCTTTGTCTTCTTATTTCTATTCTAAATACCCATTTCAGATTTCTTTGATTCCTTATTCTCAATACCCATTTCAGATTTCCTCTCTTCCACTCCATCTTCATCACTAAAGTTTAAACCTTTATCCATTTTCAACGAACCCATTTTCACATAACCACCAAAATCCAACAAAATCAAGAAAAAAAATAATCAAACAGAAAAAATCTTTTATGGGTCAATGAGCAGTGAGCACTGACCTTCGATTATTGAGTCGCGAGCACTGAGCAGACAACAGTTGCGGGCTGCGAGCACTCATCGTTAGCGAAGAGCCAGGAGCAGCGGCAGGCTTGAGACGACGAGCTGAGAGATGAGAGATGGGAGTTGAGAGACGAGCTCGGAGCCGCGGCGTAACTGAGAGTCTGAGACGAGAGTTGAAAGTTGAAACTTATGGTCTACGGTAGTCTCAGTCTTTCAGATTAGGGATTTCTAAATTCAGATTGGAATTTGGGCTGGGCATGGGCTATTGGGCTGAAAGTTGTATTTTTATTAAAGGAATGGTCTGAGGTTTAATGAAGGGGTAAACACTAAAGAATATATATATCTAATTTCAGTTTTTTCGGTTAACCGATTTTTTAAGCTAAGAAACCGAAAACCGAACCAAAAAACTGAAATATTGAAAATCAAAACCGAAACCAACTGAAATAACTGAAAAACCGAAACCAAAATTTTAAAAAAATTGGTTCGGTCGGTTTTTTTTATTTTAACCATGTTATGCCCAACCCTAGTTGTGATAGTTAGGCTAAAATTTAAGTGTTGGACTTGAGAAAATAGTAAAGTTAAATACTTAAGTAAATCAAAATTAAAAATATTTATATTTTATTTATGAATAATATATAAATATTTATAAAATTTATATATCTAATTTATTGATTCGGTTTGGTTATTATTGTGGTTGTATTTTAGTAAAACCAAAACCAATTAAGATAGTATCGATATTCAAAATTTAAAACCAAGCCTAACTAAAGCAAACAAAATATTGGATTTTAAATCGGTTTGGTTTGAATTGTTGTTAGGTTTGATTTTTAACCATAACCATGAACAACCCGTATAACATTGCATGTGGCCTTTATGAAACAACATCAAGCTTTGTTAATTTTTTAAAATATTTAATTTTTTTTTTATTGTTCCTATTATTATTATTATTATTATTAATTTCTCTTGTTGTTGTTGTTGTTGCTGCTGTTTGATGAGTTCGAGATTTGGACTCATTTTGGGCTTTATTTTGATAGTTCTAGTGTCCTCAAATGCCTAATTTATGCTGTAAACTGATGTTAAAGCATTGATTTGCAGGTATGTAGGCTAAGGAGTAAGGCAAAGACACTACCAGGCAAAAAGGAGCAAAATAAGTTGAAGAAGTGAAGACAAGCGATCCTGGTTATCGCCAAGACCACTCGACAGACCACCGAGTGGCTCTTTAGCCCGCCCAAAGTTCCAGCGTGCTAGCCCTTGGGAAGAACCAACTTGGCGACATAAATGGGTAGTCTGCGAATCACTGAACAACTCCGCGGTGGCAACCTTGATCGCCTAAAGTCATAGAATCTTGAGGACAAATGACCAACGCAAACCGATGATGGATTGGAGCAAAGGGCAGATCGCCGACCTATTCGACAAGACCCGACTTATTCAGCCCAATGGATTTTCATGCAAAATATTGGGCAAATTTGAAATAAAATTTGAGGGACTTCTTCCATTTCTGATTTCCTGAGCTCTAGATTTCAAGTTTTCTCTTAGTTTTTGAGATCCCATTGTAGATTTTGGAGCTCTATAGGCTCAAACTTGAAGATTTGCAAGTGGATTTTTAATTTATTCAATTTGGATCATTGTAAAGACTTTAGAACCTTTACCCAGATCATGGCTAATGTATTTGGTAATCGTTTCTCTATTTTTATGATGTGTAGCTAAAATACCCCAATTCTTGGGGGTGTGATAATGTGTTTATTTGTCTAATTATCTTATGGGTATTGTTGTTTAATGATGAAATTGATGTTTTAATGTGGGTTTAATCTTTAGTTGCGTTTTAATCTATGGATTGTAGTTGCAAATGCAATTCTAGTTTAGAGTTCTTGGCTTGTTTGAGAGAGAGATTTTGGAACCCAAGATTTTGATTAATGATTGTAGGTATTGGCTTGATATGGGTTCAACTCGAGAGAGTGAATCCTAAACTCAATTCTACCTATCTAGCTCAAGAGAGTGGATACATTAAGGTTGTAGGCTGTTTATCTTGTTAAGCTTGTCGATGTTTGAGAGAAATCGCCTGAATCGTAATACTTGTTCGAGAGAAAGCTATTGCACTCATAGCCCAACCTACCCACAATGTTTCAATAAATTATTGTTAAATTTCAATTTCCCATATAGCATAATTAGCTTATAAATGATTACATCCCGAGAATTCCTCTTAATATTGTTGTTTCCTCTGTTTTCATTCTTGTTTCAGCTGTTAATTGCATATCAACACCCCCATCTCACATTCGTTATCACCCCCCTTTGACTTGTTTGTATTCGATAATTTCTATTCCTCTAACTGCTTAGACCACTTTAAAACTTCATAACTGAATTTAAACACGTACCGCTCCCTGTGGGTTCGATCCCAACTCTTTGTTGGGTTTTATACTAGATAATGATCGTCTACACCTAGAATCAAATGAGGTGTATTTAAGACATTAGATCAAAATGGCGTCGCTTCTGGGGAGTGTTGTTGTTTAGAATTCTATTATTGAAGTTGAATTGTGATCTTTTTGGTTGTAGTTGAATCGACTTACTTTGGTTTGTGTTTGTGTTGCTTGTTTTGAACAAAGGAAGAGATGAGCGTGAACGGGAGTAATGGTAGCCAAGTGGGCCACCAAGATGATGTAGGGAATCTTAATGATGTGAATAACCCAATTCAATTGGGTGGTGTTGGTGCAATTCGTTTACCTCCTGTTGAGGGTAATGTTATCTTTCATGTTACGAGCACAATGCTACAACTCCTCCAAATGAAAGGATTATATAGAAGGTTGGCCCACGAAGATCCCCATAAGCATATTCGGAACTTTGTGGATGTTTGTGGTCCGTTCTCATTCAAGAACATATCATAAGAATCAATCTGTCTCAGGTTGTTCCCATTCTCTTTGATGGGTGAAACTACCAAATTATTAGCTGAGTTACCGAGGGATTCCATCACCAATTGGGATGAGCTGACCACAGTGTTCTATATGAAATTCTTACCCCCGTCAAAGATGATGACGCTCAGAGATAGTATCCAAGGTTTCAAATGCTTGGAGGGTGAACCTATCCATGAGACGTGGCTGATATTTCAAAAGTTGGTACTTCATTGTCCAACTCATGGACTGCCAAACCACATATTGCTTCAATACTTCTATAGGAGTCTTGACTCGGTGAACAAAGGAGTTGTTGATCAACTTGTTTTCGCAGGTATAATGCAACAACCCTATGAAGTAGCGTCTCAACTCCTTGATGGCATGACCAAGATAAATAGAGTGTGGTATACTCGTGAGGACTAGGTGTCTCCTCTCACTTTTAGGATGACAAAAGAGTAGATCAAGAAGAATCAAGAGAGAGACCAAACTATGGCCAAAATGATGACCCAACTTTATTTATTGTCAAAAAATATGATAGGTAGTGGGTTGAAGAGTGTCAGTGTTGTGGGTGTTGGTGGAGTAAACCCCAAAGAAGCACAATTTGAAGCGCTGTACAATGAGGAAGTGAACTTCCTTGCAAATCAAGGAGGAGGATTTCGTTCAAATTACCCAAGGTTGGGTGGAAATCCGGGCTGGAATAGAGATGATGGATGGAGAGATCGTGATAGGGAATGACGTGATCGTAATGCTACTTGGAAGGAAAGGTATGGTGACAAGGATAGATAAGTCCCACCTCATGAACTCCAAAATCCTAAAGAGCAAAGAACTGACCCGAAGAACTTCCGTAAGGAAGACATGCTTGCAAGAATTCTCAATAAGGTTGAAGGGTCAGACAAAGTATTGAAAGAGATGAAGGAGGACGTCTCAACTCTCAATTAGGTGGTGACTTCTCATTCAGTCTCTATTAAGCAACTGGAGATACAAATGGGTCAAATCTCGACTCAACTAAATCCACGGCAAAAGAGGGGTTGCCTAGTGACACAACGGCCAACCCCAAAAATGAAGTTTGAATTGGTATTTCCGTTGTGCCACGACATTAAATAAGGCACTTCTTGGGAGGAAGCCAAAGGTTTTGATATTTTAAATGTTGTTTTTTAATAATGGGTGTTGATTTTGCAAGTTGAAAAGTGAAAAGTGTTGGAAAATGGGCAACTAGGCGAACCAAAAGTCCAGTCGGCGTCTAGCCGAAGAGGCCGGCAAGCCCGACTTGGACCGCCGTTAGAACCATCCAGCTTGATGGAGATTTTTATAAATGAGCCAAAATCTCAATTGGCGATTTGCCGAATAGGTCGGCGAGCCCGACTTTGTCCACCGTTTGAACCCCTAAATTGTTGGGAGTTCTTTAAAACTCGGTAAGCTAAAATACCACTCGGTGCATCACCGAGTGGTTTGGAGGGTGCGACTTATATCACCGTTTGGCGTGTGAACCAAAAGGTTTTAAAGGCCAAATGGTTTAAAATTTCAAAATCCTTTCACTTTCCTACCTTTTCAACTCTCGTATCCTCTCACCCGATATTAGTTCTTAAATATTTTTGTGTTCTTACTCTCGTACCATTTGGAATCTCTGCTCGGGGATGGAGTTTGGATTTTACTTTGCCACCTAGCTTTACAAATCTCATTTCGGCATAAAAAGTTAGTTTTTCGAACCCCGAACTCTATATATGGTTGAAGTCGAATGCAATCGGTAATTAGTTGTTGAATATTGTTGGGTAATCATCATGTGTGTTTGTTTGCCTATTTTTAAATGAATTCATGCCTAATTGATTGTAAATGGTTGATTCCGTGGCTTTGCTTGTCGAAATCGAGTAAAACATTGTTGGGTTGAGTTGAAAATGTGTTGGGTCTAGCGGGGAGAAGTCTGAGTGACCCAAAATTGTGCTAAATGTCGTATTTTTCCCAATGATGGGACATTTCAGCATTCTTAAGATCAAAAGACGTCAATTGGCCAATTTTGGTCAAATTGGGGGAAGTGTGGGTACCCCAAAGGCATGGATAGTATGGATCTTGCTTTAATTTCATAGTGTAGGTGTTTAATTTTGTTTTTGTGGGCTGCGGGCTTGATTTTGAAGTACGGGGTGAAAACTATCCCGTTGGGCCATTTGGCAAGCTGAGTCGAGCTCACCGAAGGGTTCACTGGTTCGCCTAAGTCCCCTTAGATCGCCCTTAATTTCTCTAAATATTGAGTTTTTGTTTTGTAACATTCGGTGATATGCCTGTGCTCACCAACTTCAATCGGCAACTCAGCGAAAGTACTTCTTGATCGCCCTTCAGCGCCCCTAATCCCCTAAAATGCACTATAACTTTCGGCGAACTACCTTTAGTTCACCGATTGGTGTCAGCGATCTGCCGAATAGCCTTGGACATCACCGACCAACTTTGAATTTTTGAAATTTTGTTTTGTAACTTTCGTCGAGCCTGACTTGGCTCGCTAAAATGGTTCGACGACTCGCTGATCGATTCGGCGAGTCCTCCTACAGTTTTTTTTCTGAAGTTTTTCTAGAAATTTTCTAAGTGTTGCTATGTTGTTTTGCAGGAATGGCTAGACCCAAAGTGTCCGATAGAGACATGCCGCCCCAAAAATGGGCACATCGAGTGGTTATCTATGAGGATGCAGCTGTTTCCCGACCAAAGGCAACAAAACTACCTCCAAAGGGAGGCAAAGGCAAGGGCAAGGCGCCCGTAGTGGTGCCTTCAGAGGACGCTAGTTCAGACAGTGAGGGGGTCTACGAGACACACCTCACCTCATCAAGATTCTCAGGTCTCTATCTCCAAGCCTGAGGATGACCAATAATTATAGGCCTGGAGAGCGGAGCTACGCTTTAAGTCAATGAATGATCTGTCTAGGATCCCGGTGCCCCAAACTCTTCCTACCCCTCCAACTTGAACTCTAGTTCCTCCAGAGCAGACGGTGATCCCAGCACTACCAGTACAAGGTTCTCCTCCTCGGTCACTCAACCGACTAAAGGCCAAGGGTGTTTGAGGACTATTTTTGAGAAGAAGAGATTGTCCACAGATGGTGTGGTGGACATGTATCCAATGATGAGGGACACTTTCAAATTCCATAGATTCAAGGTTTTCACCAAACCCCATGGCCCATAAATTCCTACCTGGGTCCGGGAGTTCTACTCAGCTTACGGTGACTTGGTGCCTTAGGGGAACAAAAAGGCTAGCGCCTTCAAGCTGGTGGAATTTGTGTTGGTCTAAGGAAAGAAGGTTAAATGCAATAACATTGAAATAAATGTTGTGTTTGGGCGTGCTTCCAACTTCATGCATGACTACCAGAGTATGTTTTAAACACAGACTTTGGATGACCTAAAAGGTTGGGTGGACCCCCTTCTCTTTGACATCACCCCGATGTGGATTGAGGCTGGAGCGTGTATAGAGAAGAAGGATCTTAATGTGGCAGCTAGGTATTGGTTTGGATTTATCAGCAACATGATCATGCCGTCCCAGAATGAGTCTATCCTCCGCCACCCAAAGGCAGCCTATCTTGGGTCCATCATTGCTAGGAAGAGGTTGAATTCGGGTTTGATTATCGAGCAGGAGATGACCACGAGGGTAAAACAGCGTCAAACTTTGCTACCATTCTCGATGTTGATCACCGAATTATGCCGACGAGCTCATCTTTTGAGAGATGAGAAGAGGGATGTCAAGGTTAGACCCACCTCTTCTACCAATATTTGGCGTATAGAGGACGAGTACATACGAGATGAGGCTGACAAGAAAAGGGCAACCCTGATGGACACACCCCCGAAGGTTGATGGTGATATGATATGCACAGATACAACCTAACCTACTCAGGCCAGTGGGCCATCACGTACATCTGGACCTTCCTCATCTGAGACTCCCAGTACATCTGTTGCACCCCTTCCCCCTAGATTCCCTGCTACTGCTTCTGCATCCCGAACCTTATCACCCAGGCCATACTTTACAAGATGGGTCATTTAGCCCATTCTGCTGATATGTGTGCCTCTCAGGTATATGACGCTATGTATGGGATGATAGAGAGGATGATAACTGCTGCCTTGGACCTACTTAGGGTTGATATGAGGGATCAGAGGTTGGCGTTAGATACCCTTACTGTTAGAGTCACAGTCTGTGAGCAGACTCGAGGTGCTTCAGATGAGGTGACGGCCTTGATGGCCGAGAATACTGAGTTGAGGAAAGATGTGTACCAACTGAAGTCCACCGATATGTCTATGTTGTTTGGGACCGTGGAGATCCCAGATGTCCCGAGCACCGACGTTCCAGCCTATTTTGATGTGCCTCCGACTATCACCGGAGATGAGGTTAGAGCTGATGATGCTATTGTAGAGTTTGAGGTTGAGATTGATGAGGAGTAGCTTGGTGTTCGTGAGGATGTTGTCTACGATGATTTGATTGACTTGGAGGGTGCTATGTTCGAGACTGCTAGGCAGGCATCGCTTCAGGATACTTCTATTATAGGCGCTAGTTGAGTCAAGGATGATGAGAGACCGGACACTGATACCTAGACAGAGGGAGCTGTTGACATACAAACTTCACCCCAGGCCTAGCCTGGTAGGATGATTCTCTTTGCCTCTTCTCTGTTACTTTTCAAAATATTTTTGTTTTTAGTTGCATTTGCAGACAACTGCATATTTTGGTGGTGGGGGGGGGGTGAGGTATTTCCATACCTACCTTTTGTGGGTTGTTTTGTGAAAATTCACTTGATTCTGATTTTGTTTTGTGAATATTTGAGCTCATTGGTTTTTATATATATATATATATATATATATATATCTTGGTTGTTGATAAATTGTAAAATTCTTTTGCCACCTCTTTTGTATGTGATTGTGGATGTTCTTGTGCAAATTTATGTATCGGTTGTGGCCAATACTGATGAATTGAATAGTGCTCTTAATTTAACAAAATGAATGTGCGGCTACGATGAGGCAAACTAAGTTACATAGGCAATATGTGAACTTTTAACATCTCTATGTGACTAGCCGATTGTTGATTGAGTCTCTTGTGATGAACATTGCACTCTAGCTAAATAGTGTGGAGTCTTGTTTGATAATTGTACCAATGCCTTGTGTGGTGAGGTTGTTTTGAGCATTGTGCTTGATGACACCTAAAATTTTCCCCGTTGGTCCGATTGTTCGAGTGAAGCAAGCAATTGAAATGATCTTAGGCATAAATTTTGAAGAGTGAGCTAATTTGACAATATACCTCTTTGTGGCCAACCTTGTGAGATGTGTGAACCTTGCTTGGCACCTTTTGAGCCTATCCTTTTCTTGGAAGAAACTTGAGCAACTTTGACCTCTTTATCCCATCAACTAAAACCTTCATGAAGTATTGGTTTGTATGAATAGCCAAGTTAGGCTAAATGGTATGGTGAACAAGAAGGAAATCAAGAAGTGTGAAAAATTCCCCCTTTTATGAATTGTTTTGAAAATGATGGAACCCCTCCATGTAAAAAAATGAGAAAAAGAAGAAAGAAAAGAAAAATATTGAAAAAGAGCAAAAGTTGTGAAATAAAGTGTGTGAGAATAGTGAAAAAATGGGGTATCCGGTGATTCATGTTTAGTTGAATAATGGGGTGGATTATGAACATTTTTGAATGTGACAGAGAAGGAGAAAAAGTGATTTTCAGGCCATACTTTATGAAGGTAGAAGCCATTAAGCCTAAATGACCATACCTTTACACTCAACCCCATTACAATCCCTAAAAAGACCTTTGTGATCTTTAGTGAGCTGAAACGAATGTTGATAGGATAATAAGGGCAAGCATATGGGTGGAGTCATGCATGTGTTCGTCTTTTTTAGTGTGAGAGTTGTATGTGATTCTGGGACCTAAATATTTGAAGAATTTTGTGTGAATGTTGAATCATCTTTGTTGTGAGGGCATTTTGTTGAGCTTGAACTTGCATTTGAAGCAAGCCTTGTGAGCTTGAGTGCACTTGATAACGGTGAGTCACAATTTGAATATTTGAGTACACAATTGAGCATTGTATATGTAGTTTGAACCTTTGGTGTGCATTCATTTTGAGTCTTAAGCATCACTCTTTGTAGACATCCTTGTTGAACCGATTTATCTTGATTTTTACTTGAGGACATGCAAAAGTTTATGTTGGGGGTGTTGATGAGTTTGAGATTTGAACTCATTTAGCGCTTGGTTTTGATAGTTTTACTGTCCTCAAATGCCTAATTTATGCTATAAACTGAGGTTAAAGCATTGATTTGCAGGTAGGTATGCTAAGGAGCAAGGCAAAGACACTACAAGGTAAAAAGGAGCAAAATAAGTTGAAGAAGTGAAGAAAAGTGATCCTGGTGATCGCCAAGAACACTCGGCAAACCGCAGAGTGGCTCTTTAGCCCGCCCAAAGTTTCAGCGTGCCAGCCCTGGGGAAGAACCAACTTGGCGATAGAAATGGGTAATTGGCGAATCGTCGAATGACTCCGAGATGGCAACCTTGATCGCCTAAAGTCACAGAAATCCTGAGGACAAATGGCCAACGCAAACCGACAATAGATAGGAGCAAAGGGTGGATCACCGACCTGTTTGGCGAGGCCCGACTTATTCCGCCAAATGGCTTTTCAGGCCTTAAATTGGGCAACTATAAATTGGAATTTAAAATGAAATATGAGGGACTTCTTCCAGATCTGATTCCCTGAGTTCTAGATTTCAAGTTTTCTCTTATTTTTTGAGGTTCCATTGTAGATTTTGGAGCTCTAGGGGCTCAAACTTGAAGAGTTGCAAGTGGTTTTTGAATTTATTCAATTTGAACCATTGTAAAGACTTGAGAACCTTTATCGAGATCATTGCCAATGTATTTGGTAATCGTTTCTCTATTGGGGTGTGATCATGTGTTTATTTGTCTATTTATCTTATGGTTATTGTTGTTTAAATATGGGTTTAATCTTTAGCTATGTTTTAATCTATGGATTGTTGTTGCAAATGCAATTCTAGTTTAGAGTTGTTAGCTTGCTTGAGAGAGAGGTTTTTGAACCAAAGCTTTTGATTAATGATTGTAGGTATTGGGTTGATATGGGTTCATCTTGAGAGTGAATCCTAAACTCAATTCTACCTATCTAGCTCGAGAGAGTGGATACATTAAGGTTGTGGGATGTTTATCTTGTTAAGCTTTTCAATTTTCGAGAGAAATTGCCTGAATCGTAATAGTTGTTCGAGAGAAAGCTATTGCACTTATAGCCTAGCCTACCCACGATGTTTAAGCAAATTATTATTAAATTTCAATCACCCATATAGCATAATTAGCTTATAAACGATCACATCAACATAATTCCTCTTAATATTGTTGTTTCCCCTGTTTTCATTCTTGTTTGAGCTGTTAATTGCAGATCAAAACCCCCCATCTGACATTCGTTGTCACCCCCCTCGACTTGGTTATATATTTTTGATAATTTCTATTCCTATAGCCGCTTAGACTACTTTAAAACTTCATAATTGAATTTAAACATGTACCACTCCCTGTGGGTTCGACCTCAACTCTTTGTTGGGTTTTATACTAGTTAACGATTGTCTACACCTAGAATAGGATGAGGTATGTTTGAGACGTTAAATCACTGTTGTTGTTGTTGGTGGTGATGGTGGTGTTGTTGTTGTTGTTGTTGCTGCTGGTGGTGTTGTTGGTGATTTTGTTGTTGTTGTTGTTGTTGTGTCACGACGCGAGTGTACACCCTGGACGTGACCAACACTCGAGTATCATTGTTGGTCCCCAAGTGAACTCTCATCATGGGTGACTACAAGCGGAAAACTAACTCAAACAATAATAGGCTTAAAATAGAATGAAATTTGTTAAACTCAAATACACAACTCATAAAGTCTGAAAAAATAAAAACTCAATAGTAATACTTATAGTTCGTAAAACAATTCCAAAGAAAGTAAATACTGAGATACCTCACCTCTTTCTATCTATGAAGTCTCCATAATTCAACCTTGATGTTGGGACACGACCCACAACACCCTAAAAAGATTAAACTGGAAAAGGAAAAAGGAAAATCCTTTGGAATGCAAGGAGGCTCACGAAATCTAACTGGAATGTCAAATGATTTCAACGAAGCGCCTGTTGCTGATCCTGAACACCTTTAGCCACATCATTATAAGATGCAGGTTGAATGATATCAGTACATTGAATGTACGAGCATGCAAAGAGAACTGAAAGTATATATAATTGAACTGACAAGACTGGAAGAGTACTCAACTCAACTCAATACGAAAGAAATAAAAAAGGTAAAATGTTTAAAGCTTCATAATAAATAGATAATAACTCATGGATGTGTATAAAAATACAATAATTTACTCTTCACTCTTAGTTGGGAGATTCTCTAATCGATAACTATCACTATTAGCTATGTGATAATATAGTGTCTCGCCCATGCTGTCAGAACTGTCCTATACCTTCTCAGGGTATAGAACACATCAACTAAGTAAATCCACTAAGTTATGCTTGAAAGCAATAAGTTGTCTATAAAGTACGATCATGTACCCATGTTGGCTACATGGTTTATGAGGAGTGTGAGTTGTCTGAACTTGTCCCCATATCGGTGCTCAATACTACTCCCAATAATATATACTCATGCTCTAATGTGTAAAACATACTCGTTCTCTAGTTTGAGATAATTACTCAAACTATTTTCTTAAATGAGGCAACTGTTCTCAAATATCTTTGAACTCATAAACTCTTTTTAGAAATCAAAGTTTCTCTTTTCTTAATGTAAAAAATGATACATCTGGTAATACTTAGTTCCCTTAAACTTTATTCAAAATGTCTCTTTAAACTTTCCTCATAAACTTAATTTAAAACACAAATATTAGCTTTAAAATATTCTCAAGATTTATTACTCAAAATAAGGTTCGTGCTAAAATATAGACATGAACGAATCAACTCAAGGATATCAATAACAATATAGAATACTCAATACTCAAGAACTCAAGAACTCAGAACTCAACGATACAACTTATCTCAAGAATACTTAATTCATAGAGTTCATGCAGAAATATAAACATGAATGAATCAAATCAAGAACCTCAATGCATAATATATAGCAATTCAATAATTAGGGGCAGAGTTTAAAAAATGGTCAGGAACTCAAGACCTCAAAATCAACTCAATAAAGGCTCTTGAACTTTTCTCTTAAACTCGCTTAAGTTATGAACGTACCTGGAGACATGTGATTAGGATATGAAGGGATTTTCAAAGATAAATGGAGGCTATATGAGCTAATACAAGGAAGGGAAATGTAGCCACAACTTAAAGGAACATGTGCCAGATGAAATAAGGAAAGATTGGTCGGAACTCCTTGGCGTATTGCTGACGCATCGCCCCAAGGCCTGAATATGAGCAGTCTGGCTTTGGCTTACTGCTGGAACGTCACACCAAGGCCAGAACTACTGAAGTTCAACCTTGGCTCTATCATAGCGCGCCACCCCAGACCCCTCCCCAGCAACTCGACAAATTTTCAAGCTTAAATTAAGACCCCAAATTAGTTTAAAATTGGGAAATTTCTCCTCAACTCCTCTTGAATCTCAAAACCAACACGAATACATGGTAACTTTAATACAATCTCTTTGGAAACATAACTTTTACCAAAGATTCACAACACAAAAGAATCAAAACCTCCATTGTTAAAGAATTGAACTAAAACTCAAGAACTACACAAGAATCCTTTAGATACAATAGTTTCCTGGATAAATTTAGATGTATGGAGTGAGGAAGAACGAGTACAACACTGTGAGAAGCCTTACATACCTGGAAAGAACAATGTTCTTGGCGAAAATTAACAAATCTTGAAGAACGCTTGAAAACATAGCTTTTGTTCTCTTGAAACCTCGCTCTAATTTCTCTAAGTGTTTAGGAATGTGAAAAGGTTGTTTAGAAGCTAATTAGACCCTTAATTGGGTGAGGAATAACGTGGCTAGGCTTAGTAGGAAAAGGAAAAGACCAAACTACCCTTCTAAAAATGAATGAGATGCCTTAAATAGAGAGGTTTCACTCAAACGAGCATAACTTCTTACTTCGAGCTCCAAATTAAGAAAACTCAGCGGTGTTATAAAGAGGACTCAAAGACCTTCAATTTTATAGGTCATGGTCCATATAATTATTTATGTGCTAAAAGAGATGGTCAATTGAAGTTGACCAAAACTTAAAACTGTTGGTGACTCGTACGAACTTCGCTTTAGTTCTTTCGAAATGTGAGGTGTTACATTATCTCCTCCTTGAGAACATTCGCCCACGAATGATGACTGGACTGAGAATGGAAAGTAAAAGAGTTACACTTACTATCTTTCTGACTTTTGAACTTGCCTATTAACATAGGCGGAACTGAATCATACTATGAGCTTGGAACTGTCTATAGCACATAAGTCAAGAATGATATGAGTTTGAACGTAGTCACGCTCTATCTGAAGCTATTTAACATAAAGTAAGGATATATGGGCATGAAGTATGAATAGGAATATTATGCCTTGAGCGATACGACTGATAGCTTTGAAGCTCAAAAACATTTCTCAACTATGCTCTTCTTTCTGAATACCACACCTCATAGCTATAACTCATAACTTCTACAAGGGTTTGTGACTACCCTTACCAAGGTCTAAGTTAAATTGTTTGTTCTTAATATGTTCAAGCCTAATATCTATTTCACAAGATGCTAAACATGAGATGTTAATACTAATCTAAACAACATGATTCAGGTTTTATACCATCATAGGAAATCTCATCCCAAGAATACTATTCCTTACCACGACATTCAACAAAACTTTGATTCCTAGTCAAGAGGCATCTAATGCATCATGGACTCATCCACATGTAACAACACCACATTCAAGCCTAGTAATATAACAACTCCATGAACTCCTACTAATCAATCCTTCTAAGAGTTTCTCATTCTCTCATCATATCTACCAACTGATAATTCACGCATTACTACCAAGAACCGACTAATTGTTCTCATTTAACTATTATCCATAGTAAGACTTCATTCATCCTTCCTCCACTTTTATGACCTTAGATGGAATAAGCACACTATTGCTACCAACATAATAAAGATCAATCTTCTTCTTCTATCATCACTCAACTACTATCATCAACAATACTCTCTAACTAAAAAGGATCACTGAAAGAGCTTTAGGGAAAAAGATCATAAGCATGATTCATTCGAGAGTTCTTATATATGAATATGCATGACATAACATTATGTTGCTAGCCAGTGAGAGTAAATCACGAATTCACGAGACTGAGCACACTATGAGACACAAGTGCTTATATGAATAGGTTCATATCATGAGGCTGATATTCATAACTTTATGGAGTAAGATTGAGATCAATTGGATAAAGTCTTTTCCCCTCATTCTAGGAACTAAGCATAGATGTGAAACTGTCTAAAGTGTATGAGCATAAGTCATGAACACAATTTTGATATAAGAGACATCAACACGATGTTGTAACGACTGACTTTGAAGATTACATTAGAGTATGAATGGATCGATATACCACATTAACTCTTCCTAAACACACTAATACCTGATTCTCAACACTTGACTTGGTTTCTCATCTAATCATCTCCCCCTTAGATTTGAAGCTGACACTTTAAAGCTATGGATCGATTCCATCATCTCTAAACTGATCTACATTCACTTTACTCTAATGCTCAGGAAAGGCTTATCTCATGGCTATTTAACTCTCCATATACATGTACTTAGATTCCTTCTAAGATCTCTTTCAAAGATGTTTCTCTTAACCTCTTCTCATTGGCTTATAAGGTTTCTTCATCTGACTCTTAAGGAAAAAAATAATGCTTACATCAACCTATTTTGTATTGACAGCTCAAATATGCTACCTAGGTACACATGAAAAATCATAAACTTAATTGGGAACTCTTATGGCTACATACGATCTAGGGTACACCCCTTAATGCTCTTGCTAATATAATGACTTAGTCATACTTCATTTCTCTCAACTTAGGGTAATAACATCATATTTGAACCACTCACAAGAATTGAAACGAACACCTTAATTCCTCTCCTACTCTATGTCAAACCTACTAGATTAGATCTTTAAACTATCATCATCACCTTCATGTTGCCATCTCTTTTATCACGACACTCGTCTCAAATTCAAGATTAATGTCTAGTACTAAACACATTATCAATATAATCGCTCACATACTATACTAACTGATGACCACAAGATAAAATTAAGAAACACTCACCCTCTAAGACCTTATAAAAAGTAGTCAATATTTATCTCTTAGTCTACCTATTTACATATTACCGTCACATTCACCTTTCACTACTTAGGTACTATTCACCCTTTCAATATACATCATTACTAATTAGTTCTATAACCCTATGATATTACATGTTCTCCCTTAAAAATCATAATTATATCTTAGATCTATCACCTCATGAATACTCTATTATACTATTCAACACATATACTTCGTCTTTACTAACACAATGGCACATCGACAGAATTACCTCTCAGGTTAAAGTATTCTCTAAATCATCCTGACTAGTAACTATTACTCAACCTTCTATCGTGAAATCTACACAAACTTATCACTTCTTAGTCTACCCATAGGTAGAAAATCCTCATTAATAACTTACTGGGGGCATGACTGCAACAACCTAATTTGCCTCATACCTATCTTCCTTTCTTAGATTACTATACATCTTCATGCATTCTTCTAACTCTGGGACCTTTAACTACTACTGCTTATAACATTGTAACTCATACTATAATTTTTTGTGAAATTACTACCCAAGCTCTAAAACACACTTCCTCATAAGGGTCTCAACTGAAACAAGGTTTAAAGAAGAGAGTATGGGAGTACATCTCGCTTTAGCTCGAACCCGTGATTCATACGAATAAGAGTGCATTCTTTAAAATCTCAACACTTAAGCTCACTCACGGGCTTCTCTCAAGCCCCTCTATAGTCTCATGAATTTTTTTTGAAGAATTTTGCTAAAAGTAACTCATTGATAAGGATTCGGACTTTGCTTTTCAACTAGCTTGAGTATAAGGGGTAGTCGAATAGATTTGAGAAATGCACAAGTTAGAATAAGTTCCTTATGACACAGTTCTATTGCATGATTTAGAGTATGAAAGAATGGAAAATTTTCTTAAATATATGTAGTCCTCATTTATATAAGTGGGGCCCTCATAATTATAAATAAGATCCTACTGAAACGGCTTCATAGACACCCTAGGATTCTTGAACTTTGTGCTCTGATACCAAGTTTGTCATGACCCGAGTCTACACCCTGGACGTGGCCGGCACTCAATAACTATTGCTAGTCCATAAGTGAACCCTCATCCTGGCTGACTACAAGTGGAAAACTAACTCAAGCAATAATATGCTTAAAATATAATGAAATCTGTTAAACTCAAATACTCAACTCATAAATTCTGGAAAAAAAATACTTAATAGAAATACTTATAGTTTGTAAAACAACACGAAAGAAATTAAATACCGAGAGACACCTTGACTCTTTCTATAAATGAAGCCTCTACAATTCAACCTGGATGTTTGGACAAGACCCATAACACTCTAAAAAGACTATATAGAAAAGGGAAAAGGGAAATCCTCCAGAATGCAAGTTGGCTCACCAAATCTAACTGGAATGTCACATGATCTCAAAGAAGCGCTTGTTGATGATCCTAAACACCTTTATCTATATCATTATAAGATGCAAGTCGAATGACATCAATACATTGAATATACGAGCGTGCGAGGAGAACTGAAAGCATAGATAACTGAACTGACAAGACTGGAAGAGTACTCACCTCAACTCAACTCAATAAAAAAGCAAAAACAAAAGATAAAATGTTTAAAGATTCATAATAAATAGATACCAACTCAAGGATGCATATAAAATTACAATAATTTACTCTTTACTTTTATTTGGGAGATTCTCTAATCGGCAACCATCACTATGAGCTATCTGATGATACAACATCTTGCACACGTTGCCAGAACTGTCTTATACCTTGCCAGGGTATAGAATACCTCATTTAAGTGGATCCACTAAGCTATGCTCGAAAGCAATAAGGATTCATCTAAATAGTATGATCTTTTACCCATGTTGGTTATGGTTTATTAGGAGTGCGAGTTGTCTGAACTCGTCTCAATATCGGTGCTTAATATTACTCCCAATAATATATGCTCATGCTCAAATGCGTAAAACATACTCTTTCTCTTATTTGAGATAATTGCTCAAAATATCCTCTTAAAAGAGATAACTGCTCTGAAATATCTTTGAAATCATAAACTCTTTTTAGAAACCAAAGTTTCTCTTTTCTCAATGTAAACAATGATACATTTGGGAATACTTAGTTCCCTTGAACTTTACTCAAAATGTTTCTTTAAACTTTCCTCAAAAACTCAGTTTAAAACACAAATAATGGCTTTAAAAGATTTTCAAGATTTATAACTCTAAATAAGGTTCATGCTTAAATATAGACATGAACGAATCAACTCAAGGATCTCAACAAAAATAAATAAAACGCAATACTGAGAACTTAAGAACTCAAGAACTTAGAACTCAATGATGTTACTCATCTCAAGAATACTCAATTAATAGGATTCATGCTGAAATATAGACATGAACGAATCAACTCAAGAACCTCGATGCATAACATATAAAAATTTAATAATTAGGAATAGAGTTTCAAAAAGGATCTGGAACTCAAGGGATCAAAATCAACTCAATAAAAGTTATTGAACTTTTCTCTTAAACTTACTTTAGTTTTGAACGTTGATATACCGTGAGTTTACGGTATTTTTAATACATATCACTTAAGAGTTGTGTGTCTAGGGCCATTTTGTATTGGTATTAATGTATTTTTATCATGATTGCAAGAAATAAGTTCGGACATGGAAGTATGGGACACAGTTGAAGAATTTTGCAGAAAAGGGCATCTAAGGAAGGGATTGACGGACCGTAGGTCCATTAATGTTCCGTAGGTAGTGATCGTAGATTGGAAGGCAATGCATGAAGAAGAAATCATGGAATTCTTAACCAAGTGCGGAACCACGAACTCAAATGACGGACCGTAGGTCGACCTACGGGCCGTCCTGCAAGTCTATCAAATGCTTCATAGAAGGGGTTCCAGTACCTGATTTTGAAGATTCTAAGTATGGAGCTACGAAGGAGGATCTACGGACCGTGGATTGAATCACGGTCCGTACTGCTGGTCTGTCGATTGTGGCTGAGAGTACTGATTTTTGGAGTTGGAAAATTGCCTATGTCCCAAACCACGGAAGGACCTAAGGATCGTAGGTCAGTCCACGGTCTGTAGGTCAGTGTCGTAGATCGAAACCGCGTCCTGAAATATTATTTCCTTATTTCATTTCCATTTTAGTTGGGACTTGTTTTTCTATATATAGGGCATGTAAACCTCATTTTCGGGGATTAGAATTTATTATTTTAGTTCTAGTTTTTGGCTTTGGAGATTAACTTGCAACTTTAGCAATTCTTAATTTCCTAAGTTCGTTTTGAAGATTTTGACTTTGTAATTCAAGTTGAGATTCTGGGTTTATTCTTCTCATTACGTATGTTCATGATTTCTTCATCTAAAAATATGAATTTTGTTCTTGCTATTATGGGTAACTAAATCCACAACTAGGGTTGTGGGAACCATGAGCGATTAACAACGTATGAATAATAACTAACTAATTCTTGAATAGTGTTGTTGCATGCAATGATAATTCTTTCGTTTAGAAATCTTTTTAACGGTGCCCAATGTTAGAACTCGCCTTGTTGCTACTTGCCGGACCAAGGAGGTAGTTAATAAGAAAAGAAATATCAACATAGATTTAGTGTGATACTATCTAATAGTTTAGTGTCAATTGGTGTGAGGGTGAAAACTAAACCATACATTGATGTGATGTCTAATATGAGCTAAAGGTAAGGGTTAGTAAATTATACACACGTAGTCGGACCATGGTGCGAGGTGAAATTCTCTAGTTGCCGGACCAAGGAATTAGAGATACCTAACTTATCACTTTGCATGTAATACACTAGGAAAGGATTACTATTACTAGGATTACCGCATTATGAGCTTATGGGGAACACGTACACCCTAGTTTCTCTATCATCTTGATAACAAATAAAAGTTTGAATCTTGCTCACTAATTTTTTACATAACTTGCAGAATTTATTTTACAAATCCCCCCTTCCTTTTTAATTACTTGTTTCAGAAATACGTTTACTAAACAAATATAATCATGCGTTAAAGTTAAGTTTAAACCATATTCCTCATGGGATCGACCCCAACCTACAAGTTGGGTTCTTTACTTGATAACAATCGCTTATACTTCTTTATAGAGGTGTAATTTGAGCATATCAAATTTTGGCACCGCTGCCGGGGAATAAGGCTTTTAGATTAAGTTTAACTACATTATTGAGCTTTAGTCAAATATTTCCTAATTTTAATTTTTCTTTTGTTATTGTTTCTCTCAGGTTCCTACTCTAGTGTATGCCAAGTACACAGAGCCAAGGTGAACCACTTACTCCTGATGATCCAAAATTGAATAGAACTTTGCGAAGAATGAATAACCAAGGAGTCCCAATCAATCCTATCGGAGGAAATTTAGGTGATGGAGTTGGTTTGCAGCCTCCGAGGGTTGGTGATGAGAATAATCTGGTTCAAGGTGAAAATCTACCGAGAGATGCAATGAGGGTACATGATCCACCAAGACCAAGACTGTGTGACAACTATAGGGTCAACTTTAATGCTGCTGAATCTAACAGACCTCTTGTTCTACCCCCTCTACCTCCAGGGCATACATTCGTGGTGACTAGCAGTTTGATGCAGATGCTTACATTGAGGGGTTTGTTCGCTGGTTTGGCATCGGAGGATCCACATGCGCACGTTTCTAAGCTGAGGAGTGTTTGCAAAAGTTTTGTGGGTCGACCGGACTTGGACATAGACGTCATTGGATTGAGAGTATTTCCTCTTTCATTGATCGGTGATGCTGCTGTGTGGTTTACTGAGCTCCCTTATAACTCAATCTATACATGGGACCAATTAACTGAGGTGTTCCTGGCAAGATTCTTTCCTGTGTCAAAGAAGCTGAACCACAAAGATAAACTCAACAATTTTGTAGCACTACCTGGAGAGTCTGTGAATAGTTCTTGGGATAGGTTCACTGTTTTCATAAGAGGTGTCCTGAATCACTGTATTGATGATGAATCACTGAAGAAATACTTCTATCGAGGTCAGGATGACAATAGTAAGGCGGTGCTTGATACTATCGCTGGAGGTTCATATGGTGAGTGCACTTTTAAGTAGATTGCGGAGAAACTGGAGAAGATTTCCCAAAATAATAAAACATGCAGCACTAGAAAGCCAGATACTGGGAGAAACACGTTTGCAGTCCAAGCTACAACTAATAAATCTACTAATGATATTCGTGAGGAAATGGCCCAGATGAGGATAGAATTGGGGCTGGTCCTGAAGCATATGAGCGGAAGTACAGAAAAGGTAAATGCGGTCAATTAATTAACCAAGACTCCACCACCACCAGAGGAGGAATATTACTATGAGGAGGGTGCTTATTTTGTGAATGATCAGACGAGGGGTTTCCGAGCCAACACCCAAGGTTCCAAATCGGATAATTGGCGCCAAGGGAAAGGAAAACAAGGTCGGAACTATGGCAACTACAATCGAGATGGTCAATATGTCTGGGATGGGAACTATAATCATGACAACAACTACAACCGAAACAACTATGGAAACAAAAACGATCGGGTTGGACCTTATGCTCCTCCTCAAAATTGGGAATTTGGTAATAGGGAAGCTGGAGGTAATATGTCACGTATTGAGGATATGATGCAGAAGATGATGAAGAGGTTTGATGCGACTGATGAGAATGTGAAGGAGATACAAAATGACTTGTCTAGTATTAGTCAAAAAGTTGATGCTCATGTAGTGTCTATCAAGCATCTTGAGCAGCAGATTAGTCAGTTGTCCACTACAGTAAACCCACTTCAATGTGGCACACTTTCTAGCAACACCATCCAAAATCTAAAGAATGATGGACATTGTATGGTAGTCACTACTCGATGGGGTAAGCAGACCATTGATCCACCTATGCCGTCTGGGTGAAAGTTGAGGCTAGTAAAAATGCTGATGTGATTGAGGTAAACGAAGAGGCCGAAAATGCGATAGAGAAGGAAGTGGAGATAACCCAAAAATTTGTTGCCATGCCTAAACCTCCACTTCCTTTTCCACAGAGATTAGTGAAGAAAATTGAAGAAGGTAAATACCTCAAGTTTATTAGTATGTTGAAGCAGCTTTCCATCTACGTGTCGTTGATAGAAGCTTTGGAGCGAATGCCTGGGTATGCGAAGTTTATGAAGGACTTGGTAACTAAAAAACGGGTTGTGAGTTTCGAAGATGATGATAAGTTGCAACACTGTAGTGCTATTGCTACAAGGTCCCTTCTGCAGAAGAAGGGGGATCCTGGTGCTTTCACTATTCCTTGTACTATTGGGTTGCTACATTTTGCAAAGGCACTGTGCAATTTGGGTGCTAGTATCAATTTGATGCCATTGTCTATTTACAAGAAGTTGGGTTTAGGGGATTCAAAACCAACTGCGATGCACCTATTTATGGCCGATAGAACTGTGAAGAAGCCCATTGGTGTGCTCCAAGATGTACTAGTGAAAGTGGAGTCGTTTATCCTATCGGAGGATTTTGTGATACTTGATTGTGATGCTGATTTTGAGGTTCCCATTATCCTTGGGAGACCATTCCTAGCCACTGGGCGAGCCTTGGTTGATATGGAGAAAGAGGTAGTTAATAAGGAAATCATCAAGTGGCTGGATTCTAGAGTTATTTATCCCATTGCAGATAGTAGTTGGGTGTGTCATGTTTAGTGTGTGCCCAAGAAAAGTGGGATTACTGTGGTACCTAATGAGAGAAATGAGCTTGTTTTGATGCGGCTCGTGACTGGATGAAGAGTCTGCATGGACTACCGGAAATTGAATGCATGGACAGAAAAGGACCACTTTCTTATGTCGTTCATGGATCAGATGTTGGATTGAGTTGCTGGTAAGGGTCGGTATTGTTTCCTTGATGGTTATTCGGGCTACAATCAGATTTCTATAGCTCCGGAAGACCAAGAGAAGACCACCTTCACTTGCCCTAATGGGACTTTTGCATTCAAATAGATGCCATTTGGGTTGTGTAATGCTCCAGCGACCTTCCAGCGTTGTATGATGTCGATATTCTCTGATATGGTAGAGGACACTATTGAGGTATTTATGGATGATTTCTCTGTGGTAGGTGACTCTTTTGATTGTTGTCTGGACCATTTGGCCGAGGTCCTTAAAAGGTGAAGAGTGCAATCTTATGCTCAGTTGGGAGAAGTGCCACTTCATGGTGAAATAAGGGATAGTTCTAGGTCATCATATTTCTGAGAAGGGTATCGAGGTTGATAGAGCGAAAGTTGAGGTAATAGAAAAGCTTACACCACCTATCTCTGTTAAAGGTGTTAGAAGTTTTCTTGGGCATGCAGGTTTCTATAGGAGGTTCATCAAGGATTTCTCCAAAATTGCACATCCATTGTGCAAACTGCTCGAAAAGGAGTATAAGTTTGATTTTGATGATGCTTGTCTGAGAATTTGGAGAGTTGAAGGAGAAGCTAGTTACTGCACATATCATTATTTCACCGGATTGGGGACAACTGTTTGAGGTAATGTGTGATGCGAGTGGAGTGGCGTTTGGTGTGGTATTAGGACAGAGGTGAGAGAAGATTCTTCATCCTATTTATTATGCTAGCAAAGCTCTAAATGTGGCTTAAATGAACTATACAGTGACTGAACAAGAGCTTCTTGTAGTGGTTTTTGCATTCGAGAAACTTCGATCCTACTTGCTTGGTACTAAGGTCATTGTGCATACTGACCATTCTTCATTGAGGTATTTGATGGCTAAGAAGGATGCAAAACCGAGGTTGATTATATGGGTGTTGCTGTTGCAAGAGTTTGACTTTGTGGTTAAAGATAGAAAGGGGATAGAAAATCAGGTTGCCGATCACTTGTCTAGATTGGAGGAAGAAGTTATGCTCAAGCTTAGTGATAGGGCTGAAATTAATGATGCTTTTCCAAATGAACATGTATAGGCTGCTTCTCATTATCGAATTCCTTAGTTCGCAGACTTTGCTAACTATTTGGCAAGTGATCTGGTGCCATCAGACTTTTCTTTTCACCAAAGAAAAAAGTTTATGCATGATGTGAAGAAGTTCTTTTAGGATGAGCCTTATTTGTATCGTAGTTGTGCTGATGGGATTATTCGTCGATGTGTGCCCGAGGTCGAGATGTTGAGTATACTAGAGGTGTGCCATTTATCACCTGTTGGTGAGCATCATAGTGGTATTCGGACTGTGCATAAGATTTTTCAATGTGGGTATTACTGGCCTACCATCCACCAAGATGGTCATGATTTCGCCAAGTCTTGTGACCGTTGCCAAAGAGAATGAGGAATTTCAAAGAGGCAAGAGCTTTCTATGAATCCTATATTGGTGATATAGTTGTTTGATGTATGGGGCATTGATTGTATGGTCCATTTGTGAGTTCACATGGGATGAAGTATATTTTTGTTGCGGTTGATTATGTGTCGAAGTGGGTGGAAGCAATCGCGCTTTCTAATAATGAAGGTAAGAGTGTCACTGCATTCTTGAAAAAGAATATCTTCTCCAGATTTGGTACACCTAGGGCAATTATCAGTGATGGAGGTTCCCACTTTTGTAATAAGTTGTTCAAGGCGTTACTTGAGAAATATGGCGTCCTCCATAATGTTGCCACTCCTTACCATCCACAGTCTAGTGGGCAAGTTGAAGTGTCCAACAGAGAGATCAAGTAGATTTTGGCAAACACTGTGAATGTTAACAAAACGGATTGGTCAAGGAAGCTTGATGATGCTCTATGAGCCTATCGCACCGCATTCAAGACTCCCATATGTATGTCTCCCTACCAACTTGTATATGGGAAGTCTTGCCATTTGCCAGTAGAGATAGAGCATAAGGCTATGTGGGCGATAAAGAAGCTAAATTTGGATTGGGGCGCCTCATCAAATCAGAGAATGAGTAACTTGAATGTGCTTGATGAGTTTTGCCTAAGAGCTTATGAAAGTTCAGCCTTGTACCAGGCAAGCTCAAGTCCAAATGGACCGGGCCATTCTTAGTCACGCAAGTGCTCCCACATGGAGCGGCGGAGCTTGAAAACAGTGAAAGAGCAAGGTTCAAGGTAAATAGGCAAAGGATTAAAAACTATCTGGAAAACGCGGAAAGTGTGCAAGAAGTTGTTGAGGCCTATTATCTTGATGAAGTCTGAGTAATCAAGAGGCCTACGTCGTGCCACAACGTTAAATCAAGCACTGCTTGGGAGGCAACCCAAGATGTACAATCTAGCAAACTATATGTTTTTCTTTTTGGTTTAGTAGTTTTCTTTGTTTATTTATTTTTTTGTATTCCTTTAAATAAGTGCTTTATTTTTGTTTTAGTGTTGGCTAGATATAGCATAGGATCCGTGTCTAAAAAGTGTCCAGAAAATGTAAAAGGAAAGGTCTAACGGTTGCTACATGTGCAGGGTTGAAAAGCAAAATTTGTAGAAAAAGTCTGTTGCAGAGGTCTACGGACCCCATCGACGGTCCGTGGTTCATGCCACGGATCGTGAATGGTGTCCGTAGATCCCAGGTAAGTTCTGTGAATTTGTAAGTGTGAGAGTGACCTATGGACCCATCTACGGACCGTAGGTCGACCCACAGACAGTAGATGAGGTCTCATGGGTCCAAACCCTAGTTCTGCCTGACCCGACCCAGACCCCTCTTAAATAAAAGACCCACTTTTCAAATCATTTCCCATTTACCATAGTTTACTCCCAACTGTTTCTAAACCCCTCTAACTACTAAAATCCTTTCATATTACTCCCATTTCCCCATTGATTAATCCTCTTTCATCCTCCCGTATCCCTAATTCCCTTTCTCTCTCAAATCCATTCATCCCAAATTCCTCAAGAGGTTTCGGTGTTCGGGTTCAGCGCAAAAGGCGAGTTGGAAGTGTTGGAAGTCTAGAGTCGTCACACAATCACCCTATTTTCTTTGCTTGTAAGGTAATTGACTTTACCTTCACTTTGAATTTCCGATTCATTGTTGTTATAGAAAGCCAGGAATTGGGTCTTGACCTTGGGTAGTAGTTGTATGAAAATGCATGCTAAACTAAAACTATAGCACCCTTGGGACGATAGATTGTGATTGTGTTGTCTTTATAATGTGTAAAATCAGTGAAATAAGAGTCTAAATGCAAGTTTCAACTTAGGGTTCCTAGTCTCGTAAGCAATACCTATTAAAAATTGAGTAGTTGGAACCCTTAGAATGATGAACTAGCATAAATTGTGTTGAAATGCATGATTAGACTAGGGTAAATTGTTGGAATTGGTAAAATTGGGTTTCAAATTGAAGCATGTCTGATACCTGGCACAGACTTGACTCACGAGACCCTATCTACGAACCGTAGATCAGGTCTGTGGGTCTGCACACCACAAAAATATGCTAAGTGTTGAATTACGGCAGTGGACTACGGTCCATAGTTCAATCTACGGACCGTTTTTCACGTCCGTGGTTCACATCAGATATCCCCCTTTTGGGTACTCTGATCTACAGAGGGGATCTACGGACCATGGATCCATCCATGGACCGTAGGAACCCACCGTGGGTCATGAGTTCAGTCACTGCCCAATTATTTTTTTCAATTTTCTCCCGGTTCGTTCTTTGTTCTAAAAAAAATTGAGTGTGTTTTTTAGGTTATATTAGTACTAATTCTCCCTCCACAGGTACCATGGCCCCGAAGAAATCTATAGCCGTCAAGGGTAGATCCAAATCCGTGGCGCCGACTTTTCGGCTAATCAATAAAGACACTGATGCGGAGAAGGATCCCGAATATGTCCCTCCCCCTCCACTGGAAGGATATCACCCACAGTACCCCGGGCCACTCGGAATCAATCCAAGAAGGTGGTCCCCGACGTAGTCACTGCCTCCCAGTTTGATGAGGAGGATATACTGATTGGGTCATCGACTGGGTTTACTTCTGGCTCTGAGTCCGCCTCTGCTGCAGGGTCTGCTTCTGGCTCCGCTACAGGCTCAAGTTCACATGAAGGAGTAGCCTCGTCTGATGAGGCCACTAGTACGGGGGAGATTTTTGTGTCACCAAACACCGAACCTGCTCCAGTTCTAGAGGAACCCAATAGGTGGTGTGTTGAGGGTCAATGACAAATATACAAGGATGCCTCGATGTTGAATGAAAAGAGGGTGAAGTCCCGACAAATCACTGAGGAGCGCAGAGTTCTCATAGGGAGCCTATACACCATACCCGACATCCATTGGCTCTATCAGAAACACAAATGTGAGTGGATAGATTGGAGCCCTAGGACTGATATACCGTGAGTTTACGGTATTTCTAATAAATTTCACTTATAAGTTGTGTGTGTCTAGGGCCTTTTAGTATTGGTTTTTATGTGTTTTAATCATATTTTGCAGGAAAGATGTTCAGGCGCGGAAGTAAAGAGACAGCTGAAAGAGATGCAGAAAAGGGCATCTACGGAGTGATCTAAGGACCGTAGGTCTATTGACGCTCCGTAGATGGTGG
>JAJOOS010001459.1:0-36428 GCA_029582725.1 Solanum chiquidenum | reverse complement strand
GTGTATTAAGGGGTCGTTTGGTAGCTGGATAGAATTATGCAGGTATTAGTAATGTGGGTATTAGTTATGCAAGTATTAGTAATGTGAGTATTAGTTATGTGGGTATTAGCTATGTGAGTATTAGTTATGCAGGTAATCGTTATATAAGTATTAGCTATGCAGGGTTTAGCTATGCATATGACACATAACTCAGGTATCCTAACTGATCGTAAACACTACAATGGACCAGATAAAATCATTATTGGGAATAGATCAAAGTTAGACATAACACATGTTGGGAACATATCTGAATCAGGTCTAAAGTTAAAAGAAGTCCTTGTAGTTCCTAAGATTAATAAAAATTTACTCTCAGTAAGCTTGCAAAGGATAATTGTTGCACTCTTGAATTTGATGAAACTAACTTTTTTGTAAAGGACAAGAGGACAAGGACACTGCTGGCCAAGGGAACTAAAAGGAATAGACTCTATGCTTTGGAAGATAGCAATCTCTATGCTTTAACTGTTGCACACAATTGGAACACGTCAGACAGCATGTGGCATACTAGATTAGGACACCCTAGTTTGAAGTCTTTAAAAGTTTTGAGTAGTAATAGTTGCATCAATATTAGTAGTTGGAATAAAATGCCTACTGTTTGTTCTAGTTGTCAGTTGGGAAAGAGTTGTAAACTTTCATTTGGTTTGAGTTGTGACTTATGGGGACCTGCTCCTATCGAATCTTCCCAACATGTGAAATATTATGTCGTTTTTGTTGATGATCACACGAGATATACATGAATTTATCCACTAAAAAAGAAATCTGAATTCTTTGAGGTCTTTCTTAAATTCCAGAAAATGGTTGAAAAACAATTTTCTAAAGAGATACTTCCTGCACCACAGGGGCATCATATGATCACCAGACACAAGGCAAAGGAACACCACTTATCACTTATTTCTTGCAGTAGCACATAAATTTTGAGAGATCCAAATAATACTAAGGAAGCACTAAGGTCACCTCATTGGCTTGCATCAATGCAAGAAGAAATTGATGTGTTACATACTAACAAGACATGGATTTTGGTGCCCAAATTCCCTGGTATAAACTTGGTTGGCTCTAAATGGGTGTTCAAGACAAAATTGAAAGTTGATGGAACAGTAGATAGGTACAAGGCCATACTTGTGGCAAGGGGATTCTCGCAACTTGAAGGGATAGATTTTGAAGAAACATTCAGTCATGTGGTTAAAGCCACGACTATTAGGGTGGTTCTATCCATTGTTGTCAGTTCAAAGTAGGAAATTAGACAACTAGATGTCAAAAATGCATTTCTTCATGGCTTCCTACAAGAGGAGGTGTACATGAGTCAACCCCCTGGTTTTTATTGATCCCTAGTATCCTCAGCATGTGTGTCTACTTAAAAAGGTATTGTATGGTTTTAAACAAGCACCAATAGCCTGGTTTGATAAGTTTATCATGCATCTCTTACACCTTGGTTTCATTTGTACTAAGGCTGACCCTTCCTTATTTACTTTGCAAACTCACAAAGGCAAAATATTTCTCTTGTTATAAATGAATGATATTATTGTCACAGGAAGTAATCTATCACATGTCTCATAGTTGGTTCTATAACTTGGGAAGGAGTTTGCTATGAAAGATCTTGGCCCTTTACACTTCTTTCTAGGAATTGAGGTGAAGTATTTCGAATGAGGAATTCACTTAAGTCAAAGCAAGTATGTTGTTGAGCTGTTGGCCAAGATAGAGATGACTTTGGCAAAGGTTGTAGCCACTCCTTTGGCTTAAAAACATGGTTTGCATGAAGCTGTGAGAAGTCTTGTAGATGCCTCCTTGTACATAATGATAGTAGGGAGACTTCAGTATTTAACCCTCACAAGACCTGATATCACCTATGCTGTGAATTTAGCAAGCCAGTTTATGCAAAGCCCAAACATTGAACATCTTCAAGGGGTAAAAAAGATTCTCAGGTACATCAAATGTACTATACACTTTAGACTCATAATTATTTTACAATCACCATGTAGGTTGTATGGATACTCAGATGTTAATTGGGGAGGTTGTACCACCACTAGGAGATCAACTACAGACTATAACATCTACCTAGGTGCAAATTGTATTTCTTGGACCTCCAAGAAACAGACCACAGTAGCCCGATCGAGTGTTGAAGCTGAGTATAGAGCACTAGCCTCCACTGCCGCATAGATGACTTGGATCATGTATCTTCTTCATGACCTTGGAGTGTTCATTCGATCTGTTCATACGTTGTATTGTGATAATATGAGTTCCTTGTACATGACGGTTAATCCAATTATGCATGCTAGAACCAAACATGTTGAAATGGACTAGCATTTTGTTCGTGAGAAAGTGGCCAGAGGACAACTTCTTACTTGAAGTCTAAGGATCAACTAGCTGATATTCATACCAAAACCTTAACGAAGCAGGTTTTTTCTGGGTTTCGCAGCAAGCTAGGAGTTACAGTTCATCCACTCACTAGCTTGAGGGAAAGTGTTGAAGGAAGCCTGAAGACTGATGGAATATGTCCATCGAAGTAGGCTGACAAGTTAGAATTAGAATCATACTAGGACTAGACTACTAAATCCTAAATTATGTACGACTAAGCTACTGGATCGTGTAGGAGGTTAAAGTCGACTAGGATATCATGTATATAATATATTTGTGTTGTAGTAGGATTCCTAGTATAGCTAGAATATGACTCTTCTCCTATATATGGAGCTTGTAACTCAACATTATTTTTCATCAATACAATCCTTGATTTCTCCATACTTATGTGAGATTTCTAGAGAAAGTAGCCAAGTGGGAGTGATAAGGGTAACATTGTCATTTCAACTTTTATCAATGTATTAGTTATACACGTATTAATTATTTCAACTTCTACTCCTCATGAATAATACACAAATTTCCTCATGTATACATGTATTAGTTATACCAATTTTAAAATTGTCAACCAAACATCATATTAATTTTATACATGAATCAGTTTTTTCTTATCCACCTACCAAACATTGTATTAATTATGTACATGGAATAACTTTTTTCTTATCCACATACTAAATGCCGTATAGGTTTATGGACTCTAATACATGGATAAGACTTTTTTTATACAACTACCAAACGATCCCTAAGGTGTGTATTACTAATACCATGGATTTCTAGGTATTAGTAATGCAAGGGATTTAATGCATGCATTAACATGGTTATAGACCCAATTACCCCTCAAAATCCATTTTACATCTTTTCCAACATAATTGTGGATGATATCTTTGTAAATAAATACTTTTATGCAATGCATGCAATTTTTAATACACTAAACCAAACAATGCATGAGAAATAATCTATGTATAATTAATGCAAGTATAACTAATACAAATATTACTAATACACTTTGTTTAGAATTATTTTTATACACTCTACCAAACGAAATGCATGCATTATTTTTCCTAATAACTCTACCAAACGACCCTGAGTGGTCGTAAAAAAAGAAAAGAAAACGCACTTAATGATTAAGATTTAGAACTTGAAAACAAATCGACGTAATGACTAGGATCTGAATGATTAAGATTAAGACTTTTATTAAATGCAAATTTTGAGGTCTCAATTGAATAAAAAAAATAAGTTGAAATTAATGATATTAATGATTATCAAAATTTGTGGAGGATATTTTTTTCTTATCAAATTTGAAAAGTATGTTTTTAAAATTTAATTACTTAACTATGCTTATAATATTTATTAATATAATATAATTTTGATCTTTAAATATTAAATAACATATATTTCTTTCTCAATTAGATATGTACTTAATGAAATGATGAAAAAGGTATGACAAGTCAAATCCAAAAATATTTTCTCTTAGTGAGTGAGTCCAAAGGTTTGATTTTGCTACAGTAATTTTGTGGTAAAATGGAGATATACTTAAAATTTAAAGTTTATGAATTTTTTATAATGATTTTAAGTTAATAATGATAATAATTGGATTCATAATAAGATATTTAGTAAAATTTAATAATTCCGCGGTCTCAATTTATATTGTAAGTTTTGCTTATGAAGATTCAAACTTCTCAATTTTGACTTTGAATTTGGATGTAGAATCTTGAAGTTTTTAATTTTAAAATAAAATTTACATATTTAAAAATTACGTATAAATTAATATAAGTCATAATAATTAATATTTTAAAATATTTACAAAATATATAAGAGAATTGTGATAAAAAAAATAATTTCATTTGATTTGACTCTCAAAAATTAATTACTATAAAAAACACATATATTATATATAAAATTTTCGCTAAAATTATCGAATTCACGTAAATCCGAAGAATAATAAAACGACCCACAGATGCTCGAAAAGGCAATGTGATCTAAATGAGGACATGAGAATATATTATTTTGCTAGTATATATATAGAGTAATCTATGACCACTCCATGTAAGATACATATATATAAATATTTGTTTAATTTTTTTTGTGGAAGAGAGTTTACATGATAGAAATGGAGAGTGGATTGCAGCCAGGGATGACTTGCCGATGATCTCTTTTGTAATTTTCCTATTAAGGATTTTGTATCGGCAAGTTGTCTCTGGCTACATTTTGCTCTCTTCTTCTCATGTGAACTTCTTATTCACACTTATTTATTCTTATTTTATTATTTGTTCTAACAAGGTTCTAATAACCTTCATGTACATCAAAGACGGAGTTAGAATTGAAAACTTATACCTTCATCTCTAGCTCCTCGCCTGATGTACATATACATGAATGGTAACTAGAAATAATTCAACTTATGATAACAAAGCATATGGTAAACTCACTTTAGTATATTGTTATACATATATATGTTTTTCGGCTCATATTATTTGTCTTTTAGAATTTGTGTACAATCGTTATGATATTGAACAAAAATAAGTGATTTTTTTTTTGTGTGTTTGGTATAAGCAAAAAAATATATATTATGTTTTAAGATGGAAGGCATAGTAGAAAAGATGAGAGAAATGTTTTGTTGAAAGATTTGAAGTAAACACAAAGAATTTGTTCTTAGTACACAATCAACTTACATGACAACTTTATTTCTTATTCACAATATTAAGGAGGCCATTCTCACTTTTACCCCTATTTTGTATTGATTTTTAATTTATACCTCTTGTGACAAATATTCTTTTACGAGTCATAAGTTTATATTTTCGTATCATAATATATCATAAGTTATAATTGGACATGCGTTCAGTTTCTAAGGAACTTATGCTTCACTAAGTTCGCTTGCTACAGGGCAAAACTAATTAAAGATCAAGTCATGTGAAGGACAAAAATTAAATAACAGTCCATTAAAGGATAAAACGTGTAATTTTATGATGTTAACGTTGCTTGTTTTGAATAATGCCAAATGAAATAGTAGGTTAAACTGAATTTGTGTCACTCAATATGGACATAGTTAATAAATGTGCAGGTCATTGTTACTTGGCTGAAATAACCTAATAAGCGGGCCAAAACCCAATTCACCCATTTATTACTACTAAAATTTTTACTACCTAATATAATTACTATTATTTTTCTTTATTATGAATATATATAACATATCAATTTTTAAAAAATATTTTGCTAAGATTTTTGATGGATCAAGATATCAACCCAAATTTTGAGACTAGATCAATTTAGGCTAGATATCAACTCAAATTTTGAGACTTAAATTAATTGAATTAAAATAAATTGAGCTAATAAATGAGTGAGTTAATAATCAATTCAAACTAAAATAATTTGACAAATTATAGTATTTTTTTTTTTTGGAATCCCACGATAACTCGCGGTCGCTACAACCTCTGTCCTTCGGGTGAGCGCTGGGTAAACCCCCACTATGTATTAGCATGCAAACCACATAGAAAATATAAATAAACATTGAAGGATGATCGATCACGAGTTATCCAATAACCACCTCCTAATCAACTAAAGTCATTTTATTTGCTAATTTTACTACCTCTCACTTCTCACTAACGTAATAAACAACATTACACTAATGGAGAAGAATCCTACTAAATTTATTATCAGTTTCGAAAAGTGTTATTTACACATCACCATCATCCACCTTTTCTTCAAATTTCAACACCACAAGTTTTCAACCCCAAAAAGAAAAGGCATAAAAATCCATCGAGATATACTTTTAACTTTTTCAAAATTTAAAATCTGAGGTCATATTGTAGGCATCTTTGACTAAAACAGAAGCTAAGGACAATCATAAAGGTAAGTAATTATTTCTTAAAAAGGAAACTAACATAACTATATAAGGAAATATTGTAAATATAAACACAAATGTTTATGCTATTACATAAATTCGATATATATATTAAAATCTTAAACATAATAATCTCACATATATTTCATCATAGAAAGTGTACATGATAGATAAAGCAGCAAAAAGACTTGTACATAAATTAATTTTTCTCCAATTGCTCTATCGTATATTAGCGACTTTAGTGATAGAAAAAAGGTGAATACAGCTAGTAACCCTAATTTATAGAGTGATGATTTTATGTCCAACAATTAACGGAATGAATAGATGAGTCTTGCCCATTATAAAAATATTTGACAAATACAACTTATTTAAATATTTAAAAGGGGATAAATTTCCATTTCAATATTTATTTAAAGGCATGGTAATTCTTCAAAAATAATCTACATATTCAGATGAAGTTTTTGCATTATTAGGCTCTTTTTTTTTTTTTTTAAGTACTCTCTGCCTTTTACCTTTATATTCCATTATTGTTATACAACATTTTTTCTACAAAATCTCCCCAACAGAAATTCAAACATATCAGAAGTAGGACCAAACGTAGATTTTTTGTGTACAAGAGTGACAGTACCAATATATGGTTGTACTACATATGTTGTACACAAAATTAATAAAGTAATTTATTAATTTTACGTGAAAAATATCTGGTTCACAAGAGTGAAAAAGTGCGACCTACTTCACTATAAGATTTGTCCCAACTTCACTAAAATAGTGAGCCTCAACATATCTTTAGATTAATTACAATCCTTTTCTTAATAGGAACTATCTCCAACCCCTAAACTATCAAAGTTAGCTAAAGTAATGTCTTAGAAGGTAATTCTCATTTTTTAAAAATAATTTTTTCTTCTTATAAAATTATTTTTTGTATAATTTTTTCTTCTTATAAAATGACAATTAATCTCATTGTGCTTTGTTCTCTCGTGATAGAATCTTATTGAATATTAGACTTCATATACATAGTATTTTCTTTCTTTAATTAATAAATCACAAGTTTCATTAATGAACTTTAACATTGAGATATGATATTAAAAGTCAAAGCATGAAAGGAATCCCTAACATAAACAAGATGGGCTCACTTTCTAGTATTCGAATCACAAACTCATAGAATTAAAATTTTGGATCCACCTTCGTGCACTCATTCTATACACATTTTGACCATAAGGTGCTATGATGAGTTCTACTTGTGTTGATGCTTTTAAGAACATCATTAATTGTTCACGAAAACTCAATACCTTGGCTACATCAAGTTCATTAGAAGGTCCAATAATCAACTTGGAAAGTGAAGGGGAATTCGCCAACATGAGCTTCAAGAAAATGAGTTCACATGGTGTCCCCTCAAACTCTTTTAGTTTCACATATTCAAGCTTCTCAAATTGTTGGTCAATACAATTTGGATTGGCTAGATAATGTATAACTTCATTTGTGCTTCTTGTACTCATGGTATTGAAAACCTATTGAATTTCATATAGTGCAAAAAGAAAAAAAGGTTAGTAATGCATTAGTGTAAAAACTTCAACACTTATAGCAACACTTAAAAATAAGACAGATAATTTACTACAACACGTAAAAGTTAGTTGATAGAGTAAAATTTCTTACAATACTATTGATGTATACATAACTTAAACTCAATAGAAAATTATTGAAGGTGAGATAATCTTACATCTATCTCTAGTGAGCACAAGGAGGGAGAACTTCGAATCAAGGAAAAAACACTAGAGACTTGGTTTAGATCACCAATCTCAACGCGCAACTTTACATGCTTCAAATAGTGGAGTTTGGATGGAAAAATCTTTGGAATAATTTCTGCACCCAAAAGCTTGGTAAAAGAAAAATCCAAAATGAAAAAAAAGTAAATTAATGGTTAAGTATATATGAGCTTAAACATTCATTGAGATCTCTATAATAAAATTTTGAAATATGTCTTGATCAAATTATACTTACCCGAATACAAGCATTACTCAAAGCAAGCCTGGTCAAATTAGGGCATAAACAAAGAAGCCTTGACCATGTAATGAACCTCCCTTGTTCATAGTTTCCTGATTCTTCAAGGAATATGACCATGCACAACACCCTAATATTTGAAAAGTTATCAAAAAAATCTGCACGAATTTCATGACTCTCATGAATAGTCAAGAACTCGATCTTAGGAGCAAATATGTTGAGGAAATGAAGGCCATCACAAAAAGTGAATGTTAAGGTTGAAAGTAATGGGGTATTCAAGGCATGATTTGCTATGGTTGGGTTAAATGTAATGAACTCCAAGTTCAATTCATGGAGATTTGGAAATAATATGGTGGGATAAGGTAGGTTTACTATGCAATTGATAACATCTAAATACTTGAGAGTTGAGCAAGAAAATATGTCAAAAGGCAAAGTATAAGGATTGTGGTTGTAATTATTTAAGGTAAGTTCCTTGACATCTTTTTTTGTTACATAAAGTAACCAAAGGTCAAGGTTTCGATGATCGCAAAATATAGTTGACAAATCCAAAACAAATTTGACTATGGATCCAACATGCTGCAAGATAATATTGTCAACTATGTTATAAAAATCATATTCAATCTCTTCCATGAACTTTTCATCTAGAATAAGGTTTGGATGCATAGCTGAGAAATGTTTCCATTTCTTTGATAGAACACACATTTTTGTCAATTCTCGAATTGACATGTCCTTAAATATTTCATTGAAAATATCCTTAGGTAAATTAGAGATCTTGTCTATCTCCTTTTCTTCAACGATCACTTCTTTACCACAATGATTCATGTTCATCATTCTGTATATAATACAAGTCAAACTTTAGTCCATATTTTAAGCAAATAAAGACAAATACATTTTTCAAAGTCATTATGGATTAAAAGTCTTTCAAAACCTTCCTGTAGTTCATCAAAAAAATAAAAATTGCTCCTACATAGGGGAAATCCACATAGAATTGATACATCTCTAATGTAGATGAAAAAGTTAGACGGTAAATTACATTATTCAATAAAAGTATGACATAATTTTATGTTTGTGTATCCTAATAAAACATTATACATAGATATACCTACCTATAAATCTCTTGCTAGATCTAATGAATTTCACATGTATAACAACATTAGATCTAAAATTAAATTTAATGCTCAATTTATCAACTATGAATTTTAATTTATTCGGTTTACATGATGTTATTAGTTTGCACCATTTCTAAAATGTTCGGTAATAAGAAGAATTTCGTTTTTTTTAAGTTTTACACAGCTACACACAATACTTCATAGACCAGGCCGAAGAATTCATATAAAATTATTGAAATGAGAAAAAGAAGATAGAGTTCAAAGAACATAGAAAGCTATTTTTCAAACAAATCAACGAAAGAAGAAAAAAATTAAACTATACCTCAAATTTTCTTTGCATCCTTCGATTGTTTTGTATACTTCTAGAGTGTAATTAGAACACAATTAGTTGTATACTTATTTATATGCTTAATTACTTAAACAGTTCACACACAATTTTTTGGTCAAAAATAATTTATCTTATACATTTTTTGCCAAAATATAATTATAGAATCTCACATTCTTAAATGCAGATAACTTTTTTTCTATAAAAGACATTTCGACCTAACAAGATTTTTCCTGAATATAAAGTGGAGTCTAAATTTTGACTTTTTTTTAATTACAGATCCTCTTATTTAAATTGGTCAGTTGAAATTTAATTACAATTAATTCTTTAATAAATAGATACGATCTTCTACCTTTTTTTTGTACAAAGATATTTGTAAAATATTTTCTCATTGAAAATTTAAAAATTATCTATAAATGTCATGTGAGATCAACTAAATATAGTCAAGTAAATTAGTATTGATATTTTTTTTTAATCTCTTGACTTTTTCCAATAAGGTTTATTACTAGTATGATTTTTTTCCCCTTTTATACCATCAATGTAATATTAGTGAGTTGAGTTCTCTAGCATATCAGTGTCACGAAGGTTTTTGGTGATCTTATTAATACAAACACATGTGAGTTTTTGGAGTGTGGTGAAGTCTTGTTATCCTTAAAGAAATTAAATGATGAAAAATTTAAAGTAAAACAATAATTTGATTAACTAATATTTAGTAATATATATATCTAAATGACTTAATCGGGTCGGATCTTTAATTAAATTTAAAGATTTATTTTTTTGTAATTTATTTTGAACAAATCATTTATTTAAATATTCAATATTTAAATTTTAAATGAAACAAAAACTTTTGTATGTTCAAATAGGGAGGCGTCAACGAAAGTTGTCTTTTCATTAAAGGAGCAACTAAAAGTTGTAATTGTTCAAAAAATGAGTATCTCTTTCCTGAAAAGTCATTTGTACATAAAAGAATATGACTATTATGAAAAGTCATCTATGTTCATGAAAGAACATGACTATTATGAAAAGTACATCTATGTTCATGAAAGAACATGACTATTATGAAAAGTCATTCGTTAAGTTCTATAAATACGAAGAATTCCCCGAAGTAGCGGGTATAATTACATATATGCTTCAAGCTTTATTGTATCATGATAGAGAATTGTTTGGCATCCCTAAAAGAATATATATACAAGCAATAATTCTTGAAAGATAGTGATCTTGCACGCCTAAAAGCTTTAATTTCTTTGTTATTTTTCTTCTAACAAAAGTACTTTTTTTTCTCTAACAAAAGTACATGTTTTAGTATATTTTTCACCTTATATTATGAGAATATTTGGTGTGGTGTAAACCATAATTGATGTACTTTGAGATATATAATTACATGTTTTATTTGTAGGAGTGATTTTTGTGAAGATGTTATGACAAAAAAATTTGAAATAGTCGTAATGGAACCTATTTCAACCTCGCAGGCAAATCTTAATATGATTTTAAGTCAATTTAATTATATAATGACCCGATCGGTTATTTTTGAAAAGTTTCGTGAATTGACTATTTTACCTCTCCCGATATCGACCCTGAGTCTTTTATGATTGAGCTTTGAAAGTTCGTTTCAAACTTTGAGTTTGAAGTTGGAAATTTTGCAAGTTTTGATTAGTATTGTTAAGAAAGTGGTTTCCGGTGTCTTTTGGAGTTTCGAAGGTCGGAATGAAATTCTGTCGATTCCAGCCGTTCTAGTCTGTGGAATCTGGTCTGTGGGAGTTGTTGGTTTCAGACGCAGAGTCTTTTGAGGACTTGAGGTCCTAAGTTGTGAAATAGTGAAAATTTAGCCTTTGGGTTGACTTTGGTCAACATTCGGGATTCGGATGCTCGGATCAGAATTTTGAGAGTTCCCTCGGATTCAGGGGATGATTTTAGGCCTAGGTGAAGTCTAGGTTGATTTTTGAGAGGTCCTGAGCTTGTTTTAGCCTTTTTAGGTGTTGAGTTAGTTTCTTGTGGTTTTCACAGATATCGTGTCAAGGAGACCTCAAATTCATGTTTCGACAGTTCCATTAAATCTGAAACTTCGAGTATTATTGATTTGCATATGTTGTTTGTGTGTACGGGGTTTCAAAAGAATCTCGATGGTCCTTTCAATGATTTTGTGATTGGCTGACTTTGCTGATATGTGTTGCTGAAACCAACCCTCCGCGATCACGGAGGGGTTATCGCATTCGCGGAAGGGCACGTTCGCGGGCTTTTTAATGAGTTGTCTATCTGCGTTCGCGGATAGAGGTCGCGTTCGCGGGAGACCCCTATCTTCCAAAAATCGGGGTTTCAACCCCTTTTACTATTTTTGAGTTTTGGGAACTTTGGGGTGGCGATTTGAACTAGATTTTTGAGGAAAAACAGTTGGGTGATGATTCTTAATTCTAAATCTTCTATTATCCATTGTTATTCATGAATTTATGTTTTCAAATCAAGGTTTTGAAATGAGAAATTTGGGGTTATCTTCAAGAACTTAGTAAAATGGTGATTGTGAACTGATTTTGAGTCCTTTTTCGAAATGATTTTCACCAATGAGTTACTAAAGCCTTGAGTATCATTTTCAAGTCTTGAGACCGATGAAAAATACCGGTTATAGCCCAACAAGAAATGGTGTTGGATGGGTATATATGGGTTTCTTGAGAACCCAATAAATTTTATGCAAACTCAGTATTTATATTGAAAAACTTATAAAATATATAAGAAATTTTTGTTGGGAACTCAGGAACAAATTAACCTCTAAGTCCAATAGTAGAAATGGAACCCACTTTACCCTCAAATGTTGGACTTTCTGGCGCGAATTCGAATTTAGTCGGGCTCCAATGTAGGTATCGGACACCGGGTGGGCAACCAAAAAAAAGAAATGGAACCCACTTAAGCTTTTTTTTTCCCTCCTTAATGAGGGTTTGAATCCCTTTGGGCACTTGTAATAATTTCTTAATATATGATTTTAGATGTCAAGAATCCATGAACTTTAAATCTTGAATTCCCCTGTGATTGGTCTTAGCATTCTTTTTACGATATAGTTGTCAACTCTTTCTCGATCGGCCTATATATGATGCCTATTGGATACATGTGTTTTGTACTCAATACTACTCTTGTTGCATCTTTTGATGCAGATCCTAATACTAGCGGTCCCCGTTGATTTTGATCGTCCAATGTTGTGTTTGATTCAAAGTTGCACTGAGCTAGCTACCTGCTTTAGGAGCAATAGCCTTACTTTGAGGGTGTTGGATTGGCTTAAAAGTTGGTCAAACCTACTTTTAAGTCAGTGTTTGACTTTTGGAAGTGTTTGGCAAAAATCGAGCTTTTAAGTCTATTTAATCTATTGCTTTACTTCTTTAGAGTTTCTTCAAGTGTTTTTGTGTTGGATGGGGCTTTGGCTTACCTACCGACCGTGTTAGGATAGGTATCATCATGACCTTGAATTTTGGGCCGGGATAATAGGATTGAAAAATTTAGTTGTGCATAAATAAGCATAGTTGGCCTTCAACATGAGCTGATTTTTTCATGTAAATGACATTGAAGTTCCCAACTTTGTTAGAATTCAACAAATACACAAACCATTTTTAGGATTAATAAACAAGCCATTGTAATAGCTATGTTCATACAAAATAGCATCTCAGCTTCTTGAAGATAAAATAGGTAGAAAAGTTGCAACATATTTACACTTTAAGATTGCATCTTACTCTAAAACAATTTCTGATAAACCTCCTCCAAAACTTGATGCAAAATGATTGTTCTTGGGGCAACATTCTTTTCTGAAGCTCTCACAGCATCCACCAATGTGTCTCTTCTCAATTGGCGAACAAACCTTACGACCACTGCAGTCTAGATGATGATGATGATGATGATGGTTGTCCCGTAAGATATTGATGGTTGATCGGGTAGTTGGACCACATTCTGCAGCATGCTTTCTGCAGCCAGAGCGGACTTCGTGGCATGGTCTGTAATTGCAACATCTTCTAACCAGCTTGGCTAGTTCTTCATCAGAAGGGGTAGTTGTAGAGTGAAATCCACAGTGACTTACCTGATCTTGTGGTGTATGTTTGCAGCTACTTGGGATGACCATGCTTTGTTTAATGCTGTCACAATGAGCAGTTCCTTGATTTCCATTTTCGGATATGTCAATGCTGTGGTCCTGAATTGAAAAAAAACAATCTTGTGTTGCACAACTGTCATATGCTTTCTCTGGATGTGAATGATCGTGTTCCTTGTCCGAACAGCCATGTCCAACAGAATGATGTGGTTCCTCCTTGTGGGGTGGATGAGCATGTGAATGACACCCATGGATGTCTACAGACTCCAGGCTCTTATTATCTCCACAGATCATTGAGCCTGAAATTTTCAAATCTTGATTAACTAGTAGTTTTTTTTATAGATATGATCGATAAAGCACTGCTTAATCAAACATTTTATTGTAGGAGTAAAGGTTGTGCCTACCTGAAATTACAGTTTGACATGTTTGATTGGTGCTATCACAATGAGAAGTTTCCTGGATTCCAGTTTCTGATATGTCAGTTATATCTCCTTGAACCGAATAACGACATTCTTGTAATGCACAACTGTCATATGCTTTGTCTAAATTTGGATGATGATCATGTTCCTCTTCACAGCAGCCATGACTAAGATCATGATTTGATTCTAAAATCAAGCTTTTCTGCTCTGAAATCACTTCCTCAGAGAGTGGATCAGTAAGTAAATGAACACCGTGCTCGGTTGCAGAGTCTTGGCACTTGTGATTACCGCATGACCTCGAACCTGATAATATCAAAGCTAATCAACAAATAATTTTCATTATTGCACCTTATGCTTAAAAAAAAAAAACTTTAATTTGTTTGTTCTCATGAATAAAAGCTTGGATGCTCTTCTCTGAATGCAGTATGTGAAAGCCTATGTGTTAGAGTGGCAAATTTATCTAATATATAGACTACCTGATTTCAGGTTTAACCATCCCTTGTATTGGAAGACAGAAGGTCAAATAATACTTACGATTCTATCGTTTGGTTTAAGGAGGGAAAAGGGATAAGAAGTAGACTACAGTAGTACCTGAATTAGCATTTTTGCATGCTGGACCAGAGTTAGCATGCGAATGACAAGAATTCTTGCTAGTGGTGTCCGAGCACTTTGTATTTCCACATGTCGTTGAGCTTGAAGTTGCAGATGGGCTTTGTGGAGCACACACCTTGGACGCGCATGTTTGATGATCAGAATGTGAATGATGGATATTATTGTCTCTTGAGTCAGAACACTTGCTATTTCCACATGATTTAGGACCAGAAACTTCAGAGTGACATCCATGAGCAGCCTTCTTGGTAGAGCACGTTTGAGGAATTTTGTGAGATTGACAACTATTTTTGTCACTTAAGTTGGAGCACTTGGTACTTCCACATGATTTGGAGCTTGAAGTGGCAGAATGACATTGTGGAGCAGACAAATCTGAAGAACTTATTAAGGAGTTTGTCAAAGAATGACAACTACTCTTGTTAATGGAGTCTGAGCAATTGTTACTTCCGCATGACTTTGATTCTGAAACTGTAGATTGGCATGCTGTAACAGACATCTTGGATGAGCAACACTGAGGATGCGAATGAGAATGATGGCCATTATTTTGAATGGAGTCTGAGCACTGATTATTTCCACACGACGTTGATCCTGAGGGGAAAGGTTGACGGCTTTGAACACACACCTCGGACGAGCACGATTGCTTTCTACACTCTTTTTGTGACTCAATATCAGAGCAACATAGTTGAGGAGCCTTTTCCGACTTGCAACAAGAAGCTTTGTTTTTGTGGGGGTGAGCATGTGAAGAAGTAGAAGATTTACAACATTTTTTCTCATGTCTATGTGTAGCTCCTTGCAGCAGTAGCATGCTGTTCAAAATCACTAGCAAGCATGTCCCAGCATCTGCGAGGACAGCTGCCCAAACCAACGGATGACCTGCTATTGCCAATGCAACTATGGCACCCTTTGTACCAATTGCAATTATCATATTCTCAATTATCTTCCTTCTAACTCTTCTAGCAAGACGTGCAGCTTTCGGTATCCTTCCAATGTCATTTGTCATTAGTATAACATGTCCTGTCTCCTTCGCAAGCGCTGACCCAGAGATACCCATTGAGATACCAATATCAGCTGTTGCTAATGCAGGAGCATCATTTAGTCCGTCGCCAATCATTGCTGTTGGAGCTTCCTTCTGAAATCCCTTAATGATTGTTGCCTTGTCCTCTGGTAAGAGTTCTGCTTGAAATTCATCCAAAGCTCCACCTAACTGCAAATACGTTTCGACTTAGCTCATTTGTATAAACTAGAAGCACTTTCAGATTTTCGATTAAATATACCTGATCCTGCACATGGTTGGCAGCTGCATAACAATCACCAGTGAGCATCACAGTTTTGATTCCCATCTGCTTCAGTTCTCTCATTGCATCCTTTACGCCAGTTCGACAGACATCAGAAAGACTGAAAATTCCAGCTGGAGAGGATCCCAAAAATATGTATCCAACGGACTTTCCTTGTATACTGTCACCCTCTAGTTCTGGCACTGAAATTTCAAGGCTAAAACAGGTCACGGATATCCGCAAAATTAACTAGAGAAATCACATACTTCTGAGAGTTTTTCATGTCTCTCTTATGATCCCTGTGTTCTATCATTACGATGATTATAAGCACAAGAAAGAAGATCAAGACCTTTTACCTGTAGTACATCCGGCTCTTGAAGAAATCTTTCTATTCCCTACATAGATTTCCATTCCATCAATCCTTCCATATATTCCCTCACCAGTAAAATTTTGAAACTGCTCCACTCTATCAGGCTTTGGCTCGACATAGTTTGATTGTGCATAGTCGACAAGAGCAGCTGCCATCGGATGACCTGACTTGCTCTCAATGCTTGAAACCCTGAAAACATTCGCTATAGAATATAAAGATCCAAATATGCTGCTTTGACTCTATCGTGAACCACGGAGAGTCATTTCAGATACTTCAGTATGAGAATGTGGCATGCCTAAATTCATCTTTTATGAATAAATGCCACAAATCTATCTTGTTATAGCACTATCAATAACGTTAAGAAAACGTTATTACTCCACTGAGTGCAGTAGAAATGCTAACTCTCCTCGAGTTTTAAAATGACATGTATGAGTAGTAACCTTACCAGTAAAGAAGTGTATTGAGGCTAAGACCATCAATGAGAGACCTGAACTCGGTCACTGCAAACTCTCCTCGAGTTATTGTCCCAGTTTTGTCAAAAGCCATGATTTTGATTTTGGCAAGAGTCTCAAGGTACTCTGCTCCTTTAAACAGAAGACCTGATGTTGCTGCCTTTGAAAGTGCACAACACATAGCAACTGGTGTAGATAGCACAAGTGCACATGGACATGCACTCACCAAAGCGACTAATGCCAAGCGATACCATTCTTTTCGGTTGTGAACCCTTAATGCTGTAGGAACTACTGCCAAACCAGCAGCTATAACCACAATTGCTGCAAATTATCACCAGCTGAAATCAGACTAAAGTATTGGAAATAAGTAGTTTAAGGGAAAGAGCAATATGGTAGTGTGAGTCCCATGACGGAAGGCAGGCTAATGAGGACGGGTAAAAGAGAATGACTGTTAGACTAATGGCAAGCTTCCGAGGACAATGAAGTGATTAATAAGACAGAACACGAGTTCATGACATATAATTATGACAGATTAACTAACCTGGTGTGTAATATTTAGCACATTTGTCAATGTATCTTTCAGTTTTTGACTTCTTGTTCTGAGCATCTTCTACAAGTTTCGCCATCCTAGCCACCGCACAATCTTCTGCCAGAGCTGTAGTCTTAACACTGATATAACCTGAAGAAAGGAGCAAATTTCAATTAACAAACAATACTTGAAGTTCTAAAACTTCAAAAAAATTGAAGTATGTATGAATGAATACTATCTTACCATTTAGATTTGTAGTCCCAGCCCAGACCGTCGAGTCTTTTTGCTTAGAAACTGGAAATGACTCCCCTGTCAAAGTTTTCTCGTCCACATCACATTCCCCTTCCACTACAATTCCATCAATCGGTATAGTTTCACCAGCTTTAACAGCAAGAATGCTATTCAACTTGACTTGATCAACATTTACTACTTCTCCGTTTTCAGCTAACACTGCTGTAGGTGGGACTATATTCACCAGTGATGACATAACAGCAGTAGCCTACATAACCAACAAGGTTTTATTTTGTCATCATAATTAATGAAATAACGATACAAACTTAGCATAGCATACACAAAACATTCATTGGCAATCTTTCGAAGAAGGGGTGCATATGATACCTTCAGTCAAAATGCACCATGCAAAGGGAGAGGGAAAAAGTGTTATATATAGTATGAAAGACATTTTCACATGTTACGTGCACTTTTGAGCTTGACGAGGCGTTGCCTAAGGGACAAATCTGTTTGGGTCAAAGCGGACAATATGTACTATGTGTTTTGATTGTGGCAAATATGATATTAGAAACAGACTCATGCAATATGATAGTCAGGCAAACTTCAACAAGGACACTCATTTCCTAAGGGGGTGTATGTGAAACACTCATGACATATAGGGCGAGTAAACGAGTGCAAGTCAAGAAGAATGACTAGCAGGCTTTTAAGCTGACAAGCTTACAAAAAAATAAAATATATTTGACACGTTAGACATATTCAATATCAAAACATAGAGAAAAGTAAATATCACATGGTACGTGCAATTTTGGGCTCGATGTGGCGTATACATATATACATGATACATATATACATTTCAATTTTCTTGTGTGAGGACAAAATTTCACCAACCTTGTGACTTGCCCTTGACTCTAGCCATTCAGCAATAGTGAATAAGAACACAATAGTAGCAGCTTCCCAATAATCACGTAAAACAATTGATCCAGCAACTGCACATCACAAAACAAGTCATAAAATTAATATTTTTTAATAATTATAATTTTTTTTTTCTATATTATTGGTGATTCATTTGAATTTATTTGCAGAATTATTGAAATTCTCACTTTTATTTATTTTTTAGTAATAAAATTATAAAACTGAAAACACATGAGATATACGTTTCGTAAATTTATGGTACTTACACCCTTTGTTTCGAGGCTTACGCCCGGCTTTTTAAATCACCAAATCAAACTAAATATTGTCGAATTTTATAATCAAAATAAAAATAAAAAATTAAAAGAATTATCGATTTTTTCTTTAATTTGATTCGATTTTTTTTTCCTGGTTTTCTACAATGACCCCTCAATTTAAAGATGGTAAAAGCAACAAGATTCTTAGCCATTTGTCAAAAAGATACATCACAATTCATAAAGATAGAAGTTAATAAGAGTTTTAGTGACGTTTTCTTCTACAAGGAATCTTATCTTTCTACTTTTTTTAAAGATAAAGTTTTTGAATTGCCCAAGGAAAAGTCACCTTTGTGCTTTTCACCATGTCAATTTTTCCATCTAATAAGTAAGGGGTTGTTTGGTAGTTGGTTCGAACGTGAGTTATGTATATAATTGTTTATATAGGTAATATGATGTTTGATTTACAATTTAAAAATTGTGCATAACTAATACATGTGTAAGTTATGATGGAAATTGTATGTCGTTTTATGCATGATTGAAGATTGGATAACTAATACATATATAACTAATAAATGAATAACTAATCTTTACATATAAAATAATACATAAATTTTCTCATAATTAATTCTTAAGGGTCGTTTGGTAGCTGGATAAGAAACAAGTTATTCATGTATTAATTTTCATATAACTGATACAACATAGTAGGTAGATAGGAAATAAATTAGTACGATATTGGGTTGACAATTTAGAAACTCGCATAAGTAATACATATATAAGTTATAAGGGAATCTATGTATTATTTTATGCAGTATAGAAGATGAAATAACTAATACATGAATAATTAATACCTGCATAAAACAATATATAGATTCACTCATAAATAATCTCTACCTTACTAATAACTACATAACTCTAACTTACTACCAAACAACATCTTATATTATTAATATCAGTATAACTCTAACCGACTCTGAAACAACCCTAACTGCATTATTGTAGTTATGAACCAAAAAGGCTTTTATTTTTCTATTATTTTTACCTCATTAGAAAAATGGAGGACATTTTACTTTATGTTAAATAGAAAATGAACTTTAAAGAAATCTTCAGTGCTCATTTTCTAGCTTCAAATTTTTATTTTTATTTTTTTGGAAACTCAACTGTCTGGAGACTGGCATTTGGAATTATCTCAATAAAGCCCACAACAACAAAAAAACAATTTTTATTAGTTACAAATTAAAGCTAACATAATTTGCATACAATTAGTATGTATACATTATATACACTGTTTATAAATAATATTTTACTCTCGTTATACACTTCGTTTACTTACTATGGGTATATATCCACAACGATTACAAACGGTTAACATTAAGTGAGTGAACATATATAAAAATGTTTCCCCCAATTTAAGATTATAAAATTCAAAAGTCTTTTTTTAATATCTTATATATGCACACTTAATTTATTTTATTTTAAAATTTTATATTTAGTCAAATTAAGACATATAAAATGAAAAAAAAAAGTATGACAAAGAAATTTGATACTCCCTAGTCTCTACGTCCTCTTAGTTGTCATGTTGCGATTTTTGAAAGTCAATTTGACTATTTCTTAAAGTTAAATTAGATGACATTAATTCGATATTTTAAACTAAAAATTTAATTATTCAAAAACTATACGAAAAGTACTATAAATTGCAATTTTTTGCATATTAATATGATGAAAAAAATATATCATAAAATATTAGTCAAATCAAAATTCTTATCGTTTGATTACAAAAAAGAAAACTATGACAACTGAAAAGAGACGGAGGAACTACTCGTCAAATCAACTTTCTTTCTATAATCTATAAAAGGGCAAGAAAGTGTTGGTGCAAATTAAAGTCATTTTCTTTGCAATTATTTGAGGGGAAAAGGAAAAGCGTTACACATTTACACATTACTAATGTTGGCTCGTTTTTTGTTTGGTGCTTTACACCTAGGAATTCCATTTGTGGTATATATGTTGTGAGAATTACACAAGCAATTTTGTAATTTTCCTTAATAGACAAAACTTGTGCGGGATTCAATTTTTTTTCCAATCACATCACATCTTGCCTTTTGCATTCATTTTAGGGATTTTCTAACTCCCACATCAAAATAATAGTTTATACATATTTGTTTTTGTACACAATATACATATTTTATACATAATTAATACATGTCGTCCTTATTAAAAATAGATGTTCATTAGTACTTGTTATTTTCACAAAATCAATGCATAAATGACAGTATTCTAAAATAGGCAAATTATAATTAATCCCATATTTCTTATTAGGAGATTTAGATGGGAACATTATTGAGAAAATGAGTATATCTACTAGTGATAGGATTAAAGAAGATTACTTTTTAGTAGTACTAGGTCACTTGAAAATACACATAAAATATACTATCAATCATCCCATGATTTCATTTTTTTTTAAAGATACTAGGTGGTCCAATAACATTAGCATCTAAAAACCCAAGAATCATCCCTCTCACTCCAATCTTGTGTGTTAGTTAAAGGTGCATTATTAGATATACAATAACTAATTCCCCTATATGGTGCATACTTAATGATATAATAAATCACAAAGCATAATCAAGAATCAAGATTCAAGCACCACAATAAAAGAGTGTATATCCAAGCTAATAAATCAAAAGCAAGAGACAAATCTCCATCACAAAGCTTAATAGTAGGACCATGTATCAATTCAGAACGATCAGATGCACAAAACATTTTATATTCAGTATTCACACAAGATTCAAGAAAAGGTCATTGTACTCTGATGCAATCATTAGCGATCAATCATTTCACGACTCAAACACATGACAAGCTATAGGTCACACAGAGATAACTTTAGCTGACTCTGTATTCACGAAAATAATTTAAAGGGTAAAATAAGTAAAAAGTACCTGCAATTAATACAAGAATGTTGATGTCAAGTGTGAAGTTGCGTATGGCAGCAATACCCCTAAAAATAATAGGGGGGATTCCAACAGCAACAGCAACAAGTGCTAACCATTGGAGAGGTAAGAAAAAATACTTCAAAAATGAAAGAGCAAGCAAAATTCCACTACCAATGGCAAATGGACTTGGCCATTTCTTTTGGTAGTTTTGCAATCCTTTCACTCTTATACTTGCTTCTAGTCTTGCTTGATTCAATGCTTTAACTACAAAAAAATAAATCAAAATTAAAGATATATCAAACTCATGTAATGGAAGTTAATTTCACTTATAAGAATTCGTCTCAATTTATGTAATGCAGTTTGACTTGTATAAAGTTTAATAAAGTAATGAAGACTTTTGTAACTTGCGATTTAAAATACGTTATAAATATTTATGTGATTATAAATCATCTCATTAAAGACAAAATTAATATTTTAAAGTTAAATTATTACTACTAAATATAAAAATTGTATTATTTAATACAACTACTCTTCAACACAAAGAAGGTGGAACGAGACATTTGAGTCAAAATTTGATAATTCAATAGAAGTCTCCACCACCAAATTATTAACAACTAGAAACCTAATAGGGGTGGATTTAACAGGGGTGTTTATCCGAACTTTCTTGATAAAATATTATATTATATGTATAAGTTTAATTTTAGTATATATATATATATACTTTGAATCTCCAGATACAAGACTAAAAATTGGATTCGTGGTTTAAGGGATCTAAAATTCACTTTAAAGGTTTTAAATTTAAATCTCAAATATTATATTTTTTTTTATTTTTCGAATCTCCTTAATAAAAATTGAGAATCCGTCAATGATGTCAAGAAGGCTAGTGAAGGAGAGGTTTTGAAGTGGGAACACGTAAGAAGGGAACATATATGGTGTGACAAGGTGGAAACAATGGAAAGCCAACTAATTAGTTTTATTAAAAATTAATTACAACACATAAACGTGTAATGTTATTAGATTTATTATCAAAAAAATATTCTCTGATCCTTACTTGATATGTGATACCCTTTAATTTTATTTTAATTTCTTAAAATTAAAATAAGAAGATATTGGGTAAATCTTTGGGATTGATTTCACACGTTGGTGGTCAGGACAAATCACAGCTCACTATTTTTATATTTTTAATATCTCCTCCGATGGTATTAATTTATGTGAAAGAGTTTGATTGAACAAATAGTTCAAGAAAAATAAAAAAGAATTTATAAAATTACTGTGAAATTTTTGTGGATAAATCACTTTTTCCGTGTAATTAATTAATTTAAAAGGGATTTCTAAAAACAAAAATTAAAATCATCTTATTTAAAAGATAAATCGTGTAATTAATTAATTAAAAAATAGTTCATACTTTTTTCCCCCTTTTTTCCGTCTTAGTTACTCAATCTAATAATACTAAGAATAGTAGCAGCAAACATCACATGAATAAATGAAAACCGTTTCTGCTTCCTATTTTGGTGATTTCTTAAAAGAAAAAATCACTTCATAATTATTACTTTTATTTAAATTAATTAAAAACAAATTATGTCACTCAAGAGAAGATGAAGAATGGTACTCCTTTTATTTCATCATCCTTAATTTTGTTATTTAGAACTAATATACTTTCATTTTAAAAAATAACTAATATATAGTTTTATCGTTATAAAAGTGGCTCACATATGCCCATTTGTTATAAAAATGTCACACATGTATCCTTTTCATCTAAGGAAAGTGAAAAAAGAATTTTTAATTTTAATTTATAAAAAAATCATTTACGAGTATATATGATTTTTCTCGCACATGACTGACTTCTTTGATTATCATTATTTGAATTTCTTCTTCTTATTTTTTTTTATTCTTTCATTCTTTTGTGTAGAAATATGAGAAACATAAAAAAGTGTGAATAAAAAAAAGTAAGAAAAATAGTTAAAACTAATAATTTTTGTGGCTATAATGTATTTTTTGCAGCTATATATAAGTCATTTATGTAACAAAAAGAATATATATAAGGTATTTTTATAATGAAAGTATATTAACTCGAACGAACAAAATTAAAGACGTATATCAAACTTTTTTTCATTTTATTATATGATCTGATTGGCCAGAAGAAAAGCCATTTAAAAGTAATGATACTAAATATGTTATGACAATCATGTCATTCAAGACAAGACGTCAAGTATAAAGTTAAATTGTTTCGTTATTATTATTATTATTATTATTATTTTAATAAATTTAAAGAGAATAGTGGCACGTAATTAAATTAGGGGAGGGGGGAAAAAAGCAAATACTAGTCCCTCCATTTCATGTTTTTTTAAAAATTTTTTTTGACTAAACACAAAATTTAAATTAAAAATAAATATAATACATTAGAAATAATATTTAAATCTTATAATTTTAAATAAGTCAGTCAAACTATTAAAATAAAAAAATCAGTATTAAATATATAAATATCATTCTTTTCTTTAAGACAAATTAAAAAGAAAATAGCTAATACATTAGAAATAATATTTAAATCTTATAATTTTAAATAAGTCAGTCAAACTATTAAAATAAAAAAAATCAGTATTAAATATATAAATATCATTCTTTTCTTTTAAGACAAATTAAAAAGAAAATAAGCTACATAAATTAAAACAAAGAGTGTATCAAACACAAGATGAAGAATGAGATAAGCAAAAAAAATATATAGAGCACTTAAATACAAGAAAGTAAACAAATTAGAAGCACAAGAAAGGAAAAAAGCTATATTATGAATTGGTACATCTTGACAAGAATTATCTCCTTGATGCAAGATATTTTATGTATCGAGAAATAAATCACATAAATTAAAACAGACAGAATAGTAATATTTATATGTATCTTACCAATTTGTTGTTGAGAAATGAGAAGAGTATCATGAATAACAATGACAGTCTTGGTTGTGACAATAACTGAAACTTCTTTAACACCATCAAGATTCTTGAGAATTTTCTCAACCAAAACAACTTCTGATGTACAACAAATTCCAAGAACATCAAAATAGCTCTTGCTTAGCTTATTTATATCATTATTAATTTTCTCACTTTCTTTCATTTTCTTTTCTTTTCTCTTTCAAAAGTTTAGTTTTTTGTCTTCTAAGGGGATAGAAGAAAAAGAAAATAAATGAAAAAAAAGAGAGACTAATTCTTGGTTTCTTATGAAAACATGCAAAGAATGAGAGAAGCACTAAAATTTGGGGGTTTAAATAAGAGTATCATGTCACCCCACCCCACCCTACCCTCAAGAAAGAAAAGCTTATAAGAAATGTATAACATCACCTTTAGCTTTTCCTCTTTTTGATCTTTTCCAACTTTGAGTTTATACTTTATTATATTTATTATTTTATTATCATCAGTCATCACTAATATAAAAAGATTTAAGTAATCTATATGAAATGTAAGTCTAATTTTATTATTTTATTTGTGTATTGTTATGTAACGTAAGAGATTACTCCCTTCGTTTCAAATTGCGTGATACAATTTAAATTTTGAAATTCAAACAGTTTAATTTTAATTGTGAATTTGAAATGTTATTGAAATAAGATTTACATATTCACAAAATTACATAAAAAGTGATATAAATCACAATAATTTAAAATTCAAAATATTTCAAATAAATATGCAAAAATTATGATCAAACATAGACTCGTGCTCCATTTGGGTCAAAAGGAGTATTTCTCTCAGGTTTTTAAATGGAAAAAATACTTGAACAAGTACCCTTTAATAAATAATTATTGATTTTAGTGATACTTTTTATTTATTACCATTTATAGCAATATATAGCAATACTATGATAAATCTGCAATATGTATTAAAAGTGAATTATGTATGCAATATATATGTATTATAATTGTTTTAAAATATATTATACCTGTTTGGTAAGAAATTAACACATTATATTATAAGTGTATTAAAATGTGTGATAAATATATTATTCATCAATAAAACTTGTATTATATGTGTTTTATAAATTGTTCTCTATAATATGTATTAAAACTGTATTATAAACGTATTAAAAGTGATCAAGTGAAAAAAATATTATTACTATAAATAGCAAATATTGATGGACGGAAGGAGCAGTATATTTATGTAAGCTTCCCTTTTTAAATTATTAGTGCCCACTTAACTCTCAAAAGAGTACAATGAAGCACTTACTTTTGGGCCTAAAATTTTGAAGCCCCAAAACTTATTAATATTTTTATAGGAAACTTTTAAAAATGACTATAGTTTGCACTTGATTAGAGATTTATAGTTATAATTTCCTTATTACGAATTATAGCTATATGTTAGAGGTAGGAAAGAGGCGAGCAAGATTAGGAGAGGTAGGAAAGAGGCGAGCAAGATTAGGAGAGCGAGGAAAGAGGCGAGCAAGACTAGGAGAGCGAGGAAAGAGGCGAGCGAGACTAGGAAAGGGAGGAGAGAGGTGAGCAAGCTTTGGGAGAGAGAGGTTGAATACCTATTGTATTTGTTGTATCAGTTTATATCACAAATACAACTGATTTGTATCAAAATGACTATCATTGTATAAAAAACTATTGTATTTAGCTACATATTAGGAGGAGAGAGGCGAGTGAGATCGAGATAGGGAGGAGAGAGGATGAATACATGTTGCATTCGTTATATAATGACTACAACTAATACAGAATACAAATACAATTGATACAAAATACAAAAATAATTGCCTAAATACAATTGATTTGTATCATATATCGAATATAATTGCATCAATTGTATCAACGAACACAATTTGTATCGACGAATTCAATTGGCAAAATATAAATTGTCATAATAAAATTGATATAAAATAGGTATACAGTTGATACATAATACAAAATACAGTTAATATGGAATACAAATACAATTGTGACATAATACAAAATACAATATTGTCATATTATGTGGAATGATTTTTGGGTGGTAGTTGTTTGGGCGCGCGAGAGAGGAGAGAGGAGAAAGGAGAGAGAAGATAGAGAAATTTGCAATATAGCTACAAATTGAATATTTTAAATTATAGTAGTTTATTGTAAATACATATCGCATGTTTGTCTTGTTCTATAATTTTTCCTATTATTTATCATAGAAAAAAGGCATAAAATTCACTTATGAACTTATTTCGAAAAGTCGAATACACACAAATTATTATTGCTATTTATTACATGCATTGTATTACTTAAAAGTGAACTTATTTCTCCATAAAAGTTACATTGCAAAAGAATAAAATAAAAATAAGAAACAAGCACGTCTAAGTTAAAATATAAAGTAAACAAAAAAAAAAAAACATCCTCCTCCCTCCACATCTCACGCTTCTTCTTCTTCTTCACACTCCACCCATTGTTCTTCTCTTCTTCATTTTTTTTTATTTTTCACCACCTATAATTCTCTACAACTTATATAGAGAAAAAAAATAATGTTTGGAATACGTATTAAAAATGTATTGTACGTATATTTTAAATATATTATAAGTGTATTATCTAAATTATTCTGGTTAGTATCACTAAGAAGGGAGTGAAGTCTACAATATGCATTTTAAATATATGAATAAAATATGTATTATTTGTATATTATGAATTATTTTTATTTGTATCACTAAAAAAATGAATGATGCTTGCAATATGTATTATAACTTATATGTGTGTCACTTAAATTATTCCGGTTGGTATTATTAAGAAGGAGATATGTCTGCAAAATATATTATAAATGTATTGTTCATAATTTTAATTCAATTATAAAACAAATCTAACATAATTTTAATACAATCACGATACATTTCTAAAAATTTCATATTTTTTGAGCTTTAATCTAATATTTTTCTTAAATTTAATTCTAAACCTAATCAAACCCCCTTAAAATTGAGATATAAACTCCAAACGATATTTCAATTATTTGTAAGAACAATCAATCCAAAATAATCACAAATTCGTAAAACTTCAATAATTAATTCAAAGTTTGAAGCTTTTTAAGAACTTAAGCAAATAATTTTGTAAAAAAATTGGATCTTTGTTCTTTTCCTCGTCGTTTTTGGATAAAAATCGTGAAATGTGAGCAAAAAATAATTTGAAGATATAAATATTTAAGGATAATTTTTTGAATGAAAATTGTGACGAAGGGAAGCAATTGTGATGTGACTTGTAAGGAAAAAAAATGACAGAAAATGTGAAAGACAAACAAATAGAGATGAATATGAGTTCTTTCAAGTGTTGTTTTTAACTCCAAAAAATGTTATATTTAATTTCAAAAAACTCTATTACCATAAATGGTGAATAGTTTCTTATAATATAGTATACCTAAGTGATTTACACTTAATGATCTTAGCAATTTTATTTTTTAAGAAATATGAAATCTATTTGATTATAGACTCCAATCTTTCCTATTTTCTCCAACCCCCTCCCTCTCCCACACACAAACCCCTCTCCTCAATTTGGATTTTTTTATGCCAATCAACTTTTTTTTTTATCATAAATCTGAAAGGCCAGCTTAGATTTTCTTTTTTTAATGTTTTAATTTGTGAAGGATTAATAAAGATATATATTCACTAGTAAATATTCTCTTTCAATTTCAAAGCTATTAGGATGGTGTCATAATGAGGGTACAAATAATTCGGAATCACAAACATGAAAAATGATTTGAAATACACATGCAAAGCACGTAAAAATAAAAGTAATTATAAGAATAATACTTATTCTCAGGTTACTTACCAAACTTTATCTTTTAAGAATAATACTTATTCTCAGGTACATTTTGAGACCAATATAATATAAGGTCCTAGTAATTAATAATAAAATATAAAATTTAATTTTACTTATTTATTATTTCTAATTTATCTTTTAAGAATAATACTTATTCTCATGTACATTTTGAGACCAATATAATATAAGGTCCTAGTAATAAATAATAAAATAAAATATTTCATTTTACCTATTTATTATTTCTAATATATATAAGTAATATTTCTTTGAAATCTAGATACTGTTCCTAGTGGGATATTATCAGTAAAAAGCCTAAAATAAATATGTATGGATGCATATGCATCATTCAAATCGAGCTTTAAGTTCACTTCTAGAATATTCTCTGTGATTTTTATTTTTTTTGGCAATGTTGATTTGTTTACTATGCAAATAAACGTGGTACAAGCTCTACAAAATTAAATTATTTGAAAATTGTATTTGTGGAATTGTGTATGTTGTTGTGATTGTTATTAAGATTCATTTTTAAATTGTATTTTGTAAATAATAATAATATATTAATCTTTGGAGGTCGATCTGGAGCTTGGTTTCCATTTTTCAGATTTTTGACACTAAAAAAGTCAATTTTCAAAGGTCGATTTTATTAAAAGATGAATTTTAAATTTTTTGTGGGATTTCACGGTATGTTGTGGTTGTTATTTGAATTTATTTAAAAAATCATATTTTTTAAATAATAATAATAACAATAATAATAATAATTATAATAGTAATAGTAGTAGTAAAAATTGATATTTGGAGGTCGATATTTGCAATTTTTTTTAAGGAAATCGATTTGTGAAGATTTATTTGCATATTTTCTAATTCTCTTACGCTAAAAAAAAACAATATTCAAAGCCCAAAGGTCGATTCTAATAAAAGTAGTTTTAAAATATATTTGTCAAAAATTCAAAATAAACCTTTAAAGGTCGTTTTTTTAATTTTTTTTTATGGAGGTCGATTTTGGCTTCTTTTTTTTTGGGTAGCGTGTCTCATATGGTAAAAATTAGTAGTCATAAAAAAATAATTATATTGGTTAGTGAGAGGCAAAGATTTCAAGTTTATATTCCTGTGGAGTTTGGATAATTTAGTATATCAAACAGTATTATGTCATACATTTTCAAACTCGTAATCTTTTTGGATAAGGAGAATAAATGCTGCTATATATGGATTCCTTTTTCTTTTCATAATATTTTCACCTCATAAATGTTTTATGAACGTACAACTACTCCATTATATAAATGATAGTACACTTTTCATCCTAATTTATATGACGTAAATTGATTGAATATAGAGTTAAAAAAATAATTTTTAAAATTTATGATTTAAAATGAGTTAAAGATGTGAGGCTATAAAATTGACATTTTAAAATTAAATTGTTATTAAATATAAAAATAAGCCAATTTTTTTAAATTGACAAGAAAAAGTATGTCATATTTATTGCGGCAGATAAAGTATTAAAAATAAGAAAAAAATACTCAAATACACATCTTATTTTACTATAATTTCTAAAATTTCCTACGATTTTAAAAAAATTCAAAAATCCTCCTCGGATACATCACTTCCCTCTCACTGATACATCACTATTCCTTTCTAATACATCCCTCCCCTCTAAGATACACCACCCTCCTATGTATCCGGATCACATCCCCTCTCTGATACATCCATCCTCTCTCGGATACATTCTCACCTATATATTCGGATGCTTGTTAATGTATCCGGAAGTCTAATAATATATCCGAAATTCATAAATTGTAAGAAATTTTATAATTTGGAAAAAAATAGAAAAATAATGCAGTTAGATTTTAACACTAGGAAATTTATGAAAATTATACTTAAAAAAAGAAAGAAGTAGAAAATCGTTCGACACCACCGGTGCGCTTTCCCAATGAAGAAACCAACTACTTTATTCCATTTTAAACTATATGGTGTTTTTATCTTTATATTTTATTTAAATTAAATGGTATTTACATAATAAAAACTAATTTTAAAATTTTCAAATTACTTTTGTTTTGATACATGAAGTTTTATATCATTAAAGAGTTGCTTCTTTCTTCAAACATTTAACTAAAGATAAGATGGTAAAAATATTTTTTTATTTTCTAGGAATGAGTGGTTCTTTTCAGTAGTCTAAGCTAAAAATATCATTTATATATATTGAAACAAAGAAATAATATATTGATAGTGTGTACGATTATATTTTTAAAGTTTTTTAAGGCTTCATTTGTTTGCATTAAATGACAGTCTGAATCTGAATGGTTTAGACATTAGACCATTAAGTGCATTTGTTCTCATTAAGATCTTAACACTTAATGGGTCTAAATAGATCTTAATCAATAAAATTTATAACAGAGTCTTAAAATCATTAAGAGACATTCTTCTATTATTGTCGTCTACCATTAGCCACCTTTGTCATCAAACAACCATCATTGTTGTTGAATAATGTCAACATCTTGCCTATGGCAAGACTCACGAGGAGCTAGAGTGGTCCGGATCAGAGTCATGATCGAACATGAGTTTTGTTTAGTGAACTTAGAGTCTGTTTGGACAGGCTGAAAAAAGTAGTTTTTAAGTCAAAAAAATAAAAAAGTTAAACTTTAAATGACTTTTAAGTCAAACTAAAAAGTAGGAGGAGTCCTACTTTTGATTTTTAACTTTTTTAAGTCATTTAAACTTATTTTAGTTATTTTTAACTTTGTCAAACATTTTCGAAAGCAAAAAATGACTTGTGTATACATATATCTATTTTTGTGTATCTATGAATTGTCGGGCAAATTTTTAAGTCTTGATTCTCTTTTCAGGTTTGACGCTTCTCAAAATAATCTCACTAGGAAAATACCTTTCAAAATAAGTAAAATATTTTCAAAACTTTAAAGATCATACTTCAAATTAGTGTAGGATCAACACAAAAAGTTTGAATTTCAAAATTCAAACTATATCATATAGATGAGTATACATTTATACTGAGATATTAGTATAAAACTATGTTTGAAAAAGTACTAAAAATTGTTAGTAAAGTAACAACAGTAAACTAGCAATAATTATTTTGGTCAATAATTACATTCTAAAACAAGGTCGAAATGAAAGCACTAACTTTTTAGTTTTTGGTTTTGGTCGCATAGAAATGAAAAAATATTTTTTGCATTATTGCATGTACAAATAATTTCTTCTTTTTTTTTGTTTTTTTTTTCTGCTTCTGTATTATTGCATGCACTAAAAATTTCTTCTTTTATTTGTTTTTGTCCTTTTAATTAATTTAGTGGGTAAGCACTACATTGGCCTAACAACTTTAAGCATTACAAAATAGCTTGTTTTACTCACAATTCACAAATATATGAATTTAGAAGAATTAATCTAAATAATCGTTCACCTACTGATTAAATTAAAAATAGTTGATAGATATATAATGTTTGTATAATTTATATATAATATATGTGTATAATGGTGTATAATTAGTGTATAACTTATATATATCGATTGAAAAAATAAGCAGTAAATCTGTCCAGTTATTTGTGTAAAGATTCCTATAGTTTAAACTTGTCAAAAGGGTCGAGTCATCCCTTGACCGGTTCGGTCCAGTACGGAAAGGGCCCGCACCTATACAGGGGCTGGGGAGGGGGGGGGGAGCTGAGTCGGAATCCTTGTGGGCCCGATAGACTGATCAAGTTTGGAGACGGGTACATGGCCCACTGGGTCATCGATCATTAAAGGAGCTCGAAGTTCAAGTTTGAAAAAGTCAATATGTTCACACTATATAAAGAAACGTTTTAGCCTAATTATAAATAATTTTTTGTCAAAACTTTTCATATTTGCACATAGTACACCATTAGTGAATAAAATAATGATATTTTATTTTAAAAATTAACAATTTAATACTTCCTCAGTTCCTATTTATAAATAGTTGTTTAATAAAAATGGAGGGAATAGTATTTTAAGGACATACTAATTAATCATGATCAGTGATATCTTATTTAATTCTCGATATTAAAATGATAGCATATAAATTAGGACAAAAAAGTATTATATCGGACGAAGGGGAAATGGAATTTGGAATAAGACATAGTGACAATTGAATATACCATCAAACCTTTTTATAATTATTGGGACAAGTGACATAATTATTAGAAAAAATAATTATATACTTGATTAATTGTGTGAGAGATTCCAATTGGCATGACTACGAGTTTTGGTGGTTTTCTATATGTTTGTTTCTTTATCTTTTTCAAGTACTTTCTCTCTTTAGGAACTAATAAATAATTGGTACCACTTTACTTTACCAATGAGGCAATGACCAAGAAATATTGATTACTTAGATGAAATATTTAATATTAACAAGTTCAATTATTGGTCAAGGGAAAGTATTGGCTAATGAAACATTTATAATATTTGTGTAGACAACATTTTCTTTTTAAAATATTTAACCTTAAAATGAGAAACTTCCTGCGGATAGTAGATTTTTTTTTTTTAATAAGAGAAAAGATTTAGGGAGTACTTATAAAAAAAGATAAAAAAAACTCACATAAAATATTTTATTCTTTTGTATTTCATAATTGAACTATTGAGATTGTGAGTTTCTACTTAAACTATCACCCAATGATTAGCGAAACACACCTAGACGTTGACTTAGACCAAGTATTTGTCTAGAAATGTTTTTAGGTGTATTTGTCCATAAAATCTTTGCCCACCTCACATATATAACGACTCTATTTGCTGACACTTTAATTTTGTTTAATGTATTTTCAGTTGACTTCTTTAAAATCCTAAACTCTTCTTTTTCAAGTTGAAAATATCTGTAACGGCCCGAACCGTCGTTCCTTATGAAGGGCAAAATGTCGTGAGTAAATGGACCCCACCGTCCCGCCAGAGCAGGATGATGCCGCTACGGCGGCGGCGCCCCAACAGGATGGGAGCACCAGAGCAGGATGGTCGGAGGGCAGAATTTAATGACAAGAAGTTTTATTTCCTCCTTTTTTCCCTAAGTGCCAAAGAGAGGCTAGGGTCACCCTAGAAACCCTCAAAAGGCTGCTCTAGGCTTGGGAAGGAAGGATAAATAGATTTCTAGCGCAAGGTTGATGACAACTCGCTGATTCCTGGCAAAAAATCCACCGTCTCGTTGTCCGAAAGCTAGGATTGGAGCTACAATCCCTCTGCAGCTGCTTGTCGCCCAGCACTACTAGAAAATTGTAAATTACCTGAGAATTTTATTTGGGGATTATTTCCGCAGAAATTTCCTATGAATTTTCATGTGGAAATATAGAATTCCTAAATTCTAGACTTCTCTACATGCGAAAAATAATTCTCCAGAAAAATTGGTAGGTAATTTTGGCGCTATTTTTACAAAATTATTACTTGGGGAATTATTTTGGAAAAATACTTTGCAAGTACCATTTTTATAGGTAAATTCGCAAGTAATAAAAAAATTTATTTTTTTAGTATGTTTGCAAGAAAATTCCTAGAAAAACCTATTTGCAGATTTAGCTAGAAATAATTACTTTAAATTTATTTGCAAATAATTTTATACGTGTTATTACCTGGGGATTCATGTTCTACGAATTTTGTTGAGAATTTATTTCTTGAGGATTTACTTGGGAATTTTCTTACTTGGAGAATTACTTAAGGATTTTATTGTTATGAATTTGGTTGAAGATTTTTAGAGAAATGCATACTTGAATTTTTTTAAAATACAATTTAATTGGAAGTATTTTCTTGGAATCTAAGGATTTTTTTATTTGGAGTCTTCAAGAAATATTTTCTTTAAATTATATTTAACAAAATTAAAAATTATAATAATATAAAAAATAACAATGACATTAGAATTAATTTTATTGTTGAATATTTACTCTACTTTTAGATTAAATAAATTATTATACAATAATATTAATCTAACACTGTATTGGACCATTACCACAAATGTCACGAACAATATTTTTAACTTATATATATTTACAATATTTAGTCCTAAAAACCAATGATTCATTTTTCTTTTAAAGATACAAAGCATTAAAATTATATGGCTATAGTTATTTATCCAATAGAAAAATAACTATCATAAATATAATTAATTTTGATTTGATATTACTTTATATTAAATTTCGTATTATTGAATAAGTCAATCACTGTTTAAGTAGAGGAAAATTCAATTATATACATTATTAATGTGAATTTTAATCAACCCCTAGTTGATAGAATTATATTAAATGAAAAATAAATAAATTTTACCTATATATCCAATTTATATATTTTTTCTTACAAGCATTAAATATGATATAATTTCTCTATAGTAAGTTATAATGTTATTTATTTACAAATATATATTATTAAGTATGTTAAAATGTAAATATTAAAAGACAAATTAAAATTATAAAACCACAAATACCTAATAAGATGTACTATCAATTATTGGTTATAACTTTCTTACACTTTAATTTAACTTACAAATTTATTTTTATTTTCAATTATTTATTTATAAGTTGTATGTATAATTTAAATTTTGTCTACGTTTAGTATGCTTAGTTATGGATATTATCTCATAGAAAGTGTAAGCATAAAATTTTCATGATATGTTGGGTGATAGTGATTTATTTTTACTATATAGTTTCACTTTTTAAGAGTTAAATCACATGAACTTTAGCCAACATTTAAGATATATCTTATTACCTTATTGATATGAAATGAACTTAAAGTACTTTTATATAATTTATGAATATCTAAATTGTATTTTTAATACTCAATTAATTTAATTTAATTTAGCTTTATAAAGTTAATCAAATCAAAGAAAGACATAAAAAATTGATGTAGTATCACTAGTAGTTTCTGTACCACATCGAAGGAAGACATAAACAGATTAGCATTTATAATGCTACGACTAAACGCAAGGGTAGAATAAAATTTCAAAGAGAAGCAATAAATGGGTGGGCACCATAAAATTCAACTGGGCACTCTGGGTGGAGGACTTAAAACTGTGTTTAAGTGGTATATGTGATGAATGGTATGAAAAATGCTAGATAAATGGTATGCAAGATAAATGGGTGGGCAGTTGGGGTCAGTTGTGTGAGATATAACTGGGAAATATAATAATTAATAATATTTACAAGAAACTTTTAAAGATTTATTAGAATATTTTTACGCGGATTTACTTGCGAATAAATTGGAAAAAAATTGGGATGTTTTTTACAAGAAAATTCGCAAGTAATTTATCTGCGAAATTTAAATTCCTAGGTACATTACTTGGGGATTTTGAAATTCGCAGAAACTACTTACCTAGGAAGGTTTTACCTTCAGAATCTTTTTATAGGAAAATTCTTAGGAAACATATTTTCCTGCAAATTTTCATTAATAATCCCCAGAAAAATTTGAATGTAATTCACATTTTTCTTGTAGTGCAGGTAGGCTAGGTTTACTTACTTGAGTAGTTGTAAATTCGTGCTCACTACGTAATATATTGCTAATTGACGGTAGAATTCATGTTTAGGCCTTCGGGCACGAAAAAAGGGATGGTTGTACATGTACTCCTAGTTGTTAAATATGATGTGTACCGGGGGGGGGGGGAAGCCTCATCCTGTGAACTAGGGGTAGGTGATGGTTCGACTTCCCGTTTGTGTTATATATGCTTGTTAATTGCTCCATTGTATGCATGCATGTATGTGAATAGAGAAACATGAATCGAACCTAATGAAATGACTAAGTATGGACAATTACATGCCATGAACCTATTACTTGACTGTGTGACTATGTGAACTGTTCATTATGGGTGTGATTGTGATTGTGATTGTGGTTGTGCTGACTGGATCAGGTGTCACGTTCTGACACATATATTGGATCGGGTGTCACGTTTCGACACACTAACAGTTTGGTTGTGGGTTTCATGAGAGGACCATTTGTGACTACTACATTCATATCTACCTATCATTGATATAGGGAATTGTATATTGCTCCTAAAATCATAACTGATTATGCATCTTGGTATATGA
>JAJOOS010001457.1:0-27367 GCA_029582725.1 Solanum chiquidenum | reverse complement strand
ATTTCTCTACTAGTTCTAGAGATCAAGACAAAGATTCAACATCAAGATCAAACACCCTTGAATTCAATCACAAGTCATGATCAAGACCACTAGATTAAGGATCAAGCTTCAATCCCTTAAATTCAAGTACAAGTCAAGATCAAGTTCATCAAAATATAATATCAAGATAAAAATCTTTTGTATTGGGATTTAGCAAGTTTTCATGATTGACAAAGAAAGATGAAACACGTCAGTCAACATGGTCCATAGGTACACTGTCATGAGCAGTTGAATTCTAGAAAGCTTTCAAAACAAATAAAGACAAGAGTGCAGAAATAAAGAAATGGATAATGTTAATTTTGTGATAAAACGCAAGGAATCAAACTAGTGATGAATTGAAGAAAAAGAATCAATGAGTTTGATTTGAAGAAGGAGTCTAAAGAGGCAAGGAGTTTTCATGAAGAAGGAGTCTCACTTGAAGTAGAACTCTTTAAGTTACTGTTGAATTGAAGAGTTGTAGTTCGACTACAATACAAAAGAATCAATGAATATGATTTGAAGAAAGAGTCTAAAGAAGCAAGGAGTTTGAATTGAAGAAGGAGTCTTACTTGAAGTAGAATTCTAAGTCAAGAGAGTTAACGTTCAAGTCAATGAAGAGTTTGAAGTGAGCAATAACTCTATGAAGAATTGTGCTTAAATAGAGGCAAAGTCATCTACAGTACTTGTGCACTTATAGAGCAAAAAGAGCAATTGAAAAATTGACTTCACAAGTGCTACCAGCGAACTGAAGGAACACATCGAAGAACCTGCTGGTCCTTTTTTCCAGAGTTTATGTGTTAGGAGTTTTTCTTTGTTATTGAGTCTTGAAATACTCTTAGTTCAGTGAGTTATAAACTGAATTAGGAGTGTTGTCTTCTGGTTGTGATAACTCAAAGAGTTGGGAACACATACCTTGGGATGTTTGTGTTGAAGTTTAGGATTTAGAGTTAATTCTTAGGATTACAAGAGTTGTAATCTGAATTCATAACTTCAAGGTTAGGAATTAGAGTTAGTTCATAGGATTGCAAGAGTTGTAATCTAAATCCATAACTTGAAGTTAAGGAATTAGAGTTAATTCCGTAGGTTGCAAAGTTTGTAATCTATTTTTTTGTGGAGGCTCAGTGATTTAGTGAAGTTGGAGTTAAATCTTATAGGGGTACATGTCGTGGTTTTTTACACCTTTTGAGCCAGTTGTTTTCCACGTAAAATACTGTGTTTTTACTTATTGTTCTTACTGCTTTGTTGGAACACGTTAGGCAACCTGTTTCACACTTAGGTGAAAAGTTAAAATCAGTAAACTACTAGGTCGTGCAGAATAACAATTTGAATTTATATTGAAAAGGGAGAATTAAAGGATTCCATTGAGATGGTAACATCACTATATTTTAAAATCTAATACTATGATTATTGCAATATTTTTCAATCTTAATTATTATTATTTTTCTACGCAAATTTTACTACTACATGACCCTTCTTAGTCAAGTCCTATCTAGATCCGTAAAGAGTAACATTAGTAGAAAAGTACCTTGGCTTCTATTGAGGGTGTCAACAAGCGATGGTGTTCCTTTTCTTCATTATATCTTTGAAATATTGCTTCCATGCTAAAAAGAACAAGCTAAAACATTAGTCAAATGTACATGTATAACTCTTACCATGTATTTGATTTTCTTTAATATACAATGCCATGATAGACGAAATGCAAAAACATATGCTATTCGGTGAGGAGATTAAGAAAATTATATCTTGTGGAGACATTAATAAGAACTTCAAGATTATACACTAAAGTTGATATGTAGTTTCAAAGACTATGTTAAAGTTTAGACCATTTTACAAAGGAAAACTAGTTTTTTGTCACCTCCTGAATAGGAGAGGAAAAGCTTGTTAAAGTCTATAAGCTTATATTGGTGGGGTTGTTCTCACATGAAATATCTTCAATCGAAAAAATTCTCTGCTACAAATTAAGAATGGTGAAAACAGGCATTACAATTGGAAAACGCATATTCATTTATTTATTTCATAATAAAAGAAGGTTGTTAGAACATATATTTATGAAGAAAGCTACTAATTAAGGGCTATTTTATATTCAGGACAATATGCTTCAACAGAAAGTCAACATACAATGGAATGAAGAGGGAGATTCTTGCACAAACTGCTTCTTCAGCTCCATTAAACAGAAAAGAAGCGGCAATGCATTATTTCAATAACCTATTCATTGGGAGAAAAAAAAACCTAATTTTGGAGTTCTCAAGCACATAGATAGAGAACCTTCTAATTTAGACCTATAAGCTTATCTAATTTCTCTAATAAGATTATTTCTAAGATCTTGGCTATTAGACTGAATAGTTAACTTCCTAAGTTATTATCCGATAGTCAATTGATGAGTAGTAGATTTGCACTCAATTAATATTTATTTAGCTCAATAATCAGTATCCACGATACCTAAATTTGCCATATTCTAATGATTTGCAACAATGAAGATAAATGGACAAGGCAAGGATTGATGTTTCAAACAATAGCCAAAAATGTAAAGAAAAGTGCGAGCTACACATTGTTGATCACCTAACAAGAAGGGCGATTGATTTGAGTGTTATCATCAATCAAGGTTCATAAATGTAGACTCATAAATGATAATATCTTACTTACCGAAGAGATCATTCATGGTATTAATTAACAAAGGTAACAAGGCTAATCTTGTTTTCAAATTAGATATGAAAAAAAACTTATGATAGAGTTTCTTGGTTATGCATAATCTTCATTCTTAGAATATTTGGTTTCTTTAAAATCTTTACTGACTTTACGTGGAGATTACTATCGGATGTTTGGTACTCTGTCAGCATTAATGATGAAATAACACATTTCTCTAACTCTACCAAAGGGTTAAAACAAGGTGATCCCTTATCCCCTTCTCTCTTTATTTTAATTACTGAATTATTAACTAAACTGCTCAACAAGTTAAATGACAGGGACAGATTTATAGGCTATAATCTGAACTGGTCCCAACATCAGCCACATAGCCTATGTTTATGATATCGTATTGTTCACTTCTTGGAAAAATTACTCCCTTAATACATTGTGAAGGAAATTGAAGAAATATGAAGAGGTGTTAGGGTAGAAAGTCAACAAGGACAAAATCCTGTTCATTACATCATCGCAGGCCTTCCGATGGTACTCATAATAGAATCAAAAGAAGAACAAGCTTCAGGGCAAGTATTGTTCCTTTCACATATTCTTGGTTGTCCCATTTATGAAATATAGATAAGATCGGAGAAACTGTTCCTAATAACTTGTTCAACATCATTAAAAAAGTCCCATTTTTAACTTGAACATCGCATATACATGCATATGGACTATAGAGTATCAACAATGCTGATGCGTTCACTTTCTTTTCTACAAGAGAACTCACTAGACAAAAGAAGAACACGAATGTTACCTACAAGAATCTGTGGCACGGAGTCCCCTTCGAAATCTATTTCCTTAATTGGAGGATCCTTAAAATGAAGTTACCTTTAGATGACACCTTATCCAGATTTGGACAACATGTAGTATCTAGATGCAATTGTTGTGTTTCTTCTCATTCTGAGACTATATACCATGTATTTGCTGAAGGTGAGATAGCCAATAGAATTTGGAACTATTATGCTAACCATTTGTCAGTGAAAAATCTAAGTAACACACTGAGATAAATTTTATGAAATTGGTGGGCACATGATAGCAAAAATGCACTATAAAGATCCATTTGTTGCATTTTACCATTGTTTATCAACTAGGAATTGTGGAAGAGAAGAGGAGTAAGAAGGTATGGGCAAAACTCTTACTCTATAAACAAAGTCATTAACTTGATAAATTTTCAGATTAATATCTTGCTTTACAAACACTTTAAACAAAGTGATCTTCACTAGTATTTGTGCTCTTGCATATAATTACAACTCTCTTATAATCATCAATACAGTCTAATAGAATAGGCCTCAAATTCATCAATACAAGCTCAACACATACGGAAGCTCTCTGTGTAGTTTGAAGAAACCCAGCGCAGGAGGGATTGAGGGGAAAATGATCTTATAATACTCTGCAGCTCTCAAATATTGCAGCAATAACGACGGAGAAATTAAAGGTGCACTGATTGGTTTGAGATATAGCTCCAATCTGGGACTACAAAATCTTAAGTTAGAGATGGATTCTAAGGTCATAGTTGATATGATCAAAGGTAGCAACAAAACATCTTGGAAGTTTGAGAAGACTATCAAAGACATTTAATATTGCCTTGGAAGAACTGGTGGATATGTTCAACACATCTAAAGAGAATCTAACAGTGTTGCAAATTTATGTCCAAACAAGGATCTAGTATGGTCTAACTGGTGTCTTCCAAGAGTATAACAATCTTCCAAAGAATTCTATTGAATTATATAGGATGGACAAATGTTATATGGACAATTTTAGGATTGGAAAAAAAGAAAGAAGGCATTATTTAACTCGGATGGAACAAATGATAAATCTGTTGGCCTGATAACATATTCAACATTTTTTCTCTCCTTATTTGAGAGCTTACTAGATAGGAGGCAACCCCTCATCTAGCAGGAATGGCATGTCATTCTAGGCTGGGTAGTTCTTATGGGATTACCCTTTTTGTAACTTTGGTTATAACTATTATATAAATTTATTTATTTTTAAAAGAAGGAAAATCTCATATGTAGAAGAATCTGAACAAATCAAGTTATAAATGGAGGAGGATAGGATATAAAATTTAAATACAAGAAACTCTAGCATATATATATATAGGTCGTGAAGCTCAATCAGAGGTCAAGACCATGGTCTGGCAAAGCGAGAATATCAAACTCTTATTATTGAATTTTCCTTGTTTGCACGTAATAGCTCATTCTTTATATTTTTTATGATCTTGATATATTAGGATAAGGAAAATATGATGCAAAGATATTAAAGAGAGCAACGATACATCATACATCGACTCTCTTGAATTTCACGTCATAATATATATATACCCGGACTGAGCACTTGACTGAAATGGAAGTAGTTATGGATCAAGTTATTTTATGTGAGGAACATACATGTAATAAAGTGGCTAGTAATTGATGTACCGTTGACGGCACATCTAATGCTTTTACTAAGGATATTTGTGAGAACTTAAGTAATAAACAGTGTCATTTTGATAGTTTACGCTATGATAGTTAGGAAAAGTGTGAAAACAGAAAGAAGAGTGAAATGGAGCTAAGTACCAGAAGAGCAGCCCTGACGGCAACACTGACGGGTCGTCATCCTTGTGACTGACCGCTAGTTGCCTGGTCAACCATGCAGGAAATCCAGGGTCTCAGTCAACTTAGACAGTTACTTCGACGAGCTGTCAACCTTGTTCTTAGTCGTCATCACTGCGTCCAATCAACAGAAGTTAGGCTTAAGTTGCAGAGTTTATTGATGGCCACTAAGACGGATCGTTCTTCTATGACGGGCCATCACAGCCTTCATCAAATGTACCTAGGGAACTGCACTTTTTATTTTTAAAATTGAATTTTTTGGGAACTATAAATACATTTTATAGGGTTTTTATTTGATCATAGTGTTTTTTAGAGATTATTTGTTTTTATCATTGAAGAAGATACTACTCTTGAAAAGTTTTGAAAGAGATTTTGGAGAGTTGATTGAAATCATTTCGTCGATTGTTTTCATCTCTTGTAAGTTTCTACTTTTCTTGAATGGATACAATTATTGTTTCTATTTCATTTAGAATGAGCAGCTAAACTCCACAACCAAGGGTTGTGGGATCCATGACGACTTAACCTAAAACAAGGGGATTTATGGACTAAAATCTGCACTGTAAACATATATCTCGTTTGTTATTTTGCTTAAATCGATTTTTAATGGTTGCAAACATTAGGACATGTTCTAGGTTTGACTAGTTTGAGTAAAATAGTGTAAAACTTGGGAAAAGAGTTAATGAAAAAATTCAGGGATTTAAACCCGTCTAACAGTAATGTTGTAGCAATATTAGCTACTTGAGTGACTATCATCAAATTGAGATAAACACTTTTAGTTTGAGAGAATGAAAGTGATATATATTTCATGTGGTTGAGAAACTATTAACTGTAGATGAGGTTGATAAAGTGGTATATTACGCATTGGAGAATCTAGGTCTGTAATTTACCCAAAAATTGGTTAAAAACTCATCGTGAACAAAATCATGGTTTAGTTTCCATAATCATCTTAAATCAAGAGTTATTATTAAGCATTACATTTTACGAATCGAATTACAACTAAATACCAAAATTTCCCCCATTTCCCATTTTATTTCGGAAATAAGTACCTAATAGTCAAATAACCGTATACGACTTAGTTCTCACCTTATTTCCTGCAGGATTCGACCCCAACCTTGTTGGTTCTATATTTGACAACAACCACTTTATACTTCTTAATTGAGTGTACATTTGGGTGTATGAAATTTTGTCGCCTCTTCCGGAGAATACGGTTAAAAATTAAGTCAAGTATGTATTATTTCACTCTTAGTCTTATTTCCTAATTTTACTTCTTGTTTCTTGTCTAGGTTCTCTACAGGTGACTCATGTAGTGTATGCCAAACACCATAAGTAAGAGAATACATTTAATTCCTTACTATTTCGAGTTTACAAGGTCTATTAGAAGAATGGTTAATGCTCAGGAAATTGAGGCACAAAGGTAGAGAATGAGGCTGGATGCTCAGGGCCAAGCTAGGGGTAACAACAATAATTAAAAAGACCCGAATAGCGTAGCCACAAGATGAAATGGGTTCCCACAAGCACCTACCAGGAAACGTATTGCATGACACATGGTGGAGGTTTGGCCAAGCGCTAAAGAAATTCCCAAACCATAACCTCACAGACATGCATTTGAGGCAGGTATTCTGTAGATCACTGAATTTTGCGACTAAGCATGTGGTTGATGCAATTTATAGAGGATCTTTCATGAATAAGACTTTTCTAGAAGCCACAATTATTCTTGATGAGGTCTTGAAAAATAACATAGCCCGGCACACCAGAGATGCATAGATCGGTGATCTTGGGTTCACATTTGAGCTGTCGGCAGATCATCAAAAGAGAGAGGACGAGTGTAACCAAGACATGGACCATATGAAAACTCGGGTGAATTTTCTCTCGAAATATCTACTAGCAGCTAGTCTAGAGAAGGTGAATGCACTATGTGCTGCAGGTAGGTATGAAGACCAAGAGTTTGATTATGATGGGGAAGCCAAGTATCTAAATAACCAGAGAAGTTTTCAGAATTATAACTCAGGCAACCAAGGTTATTATTCTGGAAATCAGGGTAGGAACTATCACAGAGATGGTCAATATGACAGATCCAGAAACAGGGACAAAAGTAGTTGTCAAAACAAGGATGATTTCAAAAATGACTATAATGGTGTGTATGTGCCTCTGGGTAAAAGAGACAATAGGTAATGGGTCTAGTAGCTCTAGGGTGGAATCCATATATAATGGGGTAAAAGAGTTGATGGGTGATTTTTCCAATATCAGTCAGCTGGTAGATTCACACACAACTTCCATAAAGCACCAAGATCAGCAAATGGGGCAGCTCTCAACTTCATTGAACTAGAGAAAGAATGGAACACTACCAAGCGATATATACAAAACCCAAAGTAGGATGGGCAATGCATAACTATCACTACTAGGAATGGTAAGTCACTTATGGGATCAGTACATGCAAGTATTGAGAAGAAGACAAGTGTTGAAACTGATGATGATGATGATATAGTAGAAAATTATGTAGATGAAGGAGGTTTAGTAGAGACTAAAGTATCTGAAGAGGTAGAAGTTATGCCAGACATTGTTGAAGAGACAGGGAAAATTGAGGATCCCGCAGTAGAGGTATCACAACCTTTACATCCAATTCTCAAACCGCAAAGGCTTAAAAAGAAAGATGAAGATGGTAAGTTCTTGAAGTTTATTAAAATGCTTCGTCATCTTTCAGTGAACATTCCATTGTTAGAAACTTTGGAGCAGATGTCAGGTTATTCCAAGTTGATGAAGGATTTAGTGACAAAGATGAGAGTAGTGAGTTTTGAGCACACAGATAACTTGCACCATTGTAGTGCCATCGCTACTAGGTCTCTGGTATAAAACAAAGAAGATCCAGGTGCGTTTACCATACCTTGCACAATTGGTGTATTTGATTTTGCAAAAGCTTTGTGTGATCTCGGGGCCAACATCAACCTCATGCCTCTAACAATATACAAGTAAGTGGGTCTGGGAGCTCCTAAACCTACAATAATGAGACTGTGATGACTGATAGGTCAGTGAAAAGACCCATGGGTATTCTATATGATGTGGTGGTGAAGGGGGAGAGTTTATTTTCCCCGTTGATTTTGTGATTTTAGATTGTGATGTTGATTTTGAGGTTCCCATAATTTTGGGAATGCCATTTTTGGCCACATGTAGAGCACTGGTTAATGTGGAAAGTGGTCAATTGAAGTTCAGGTTAAATAATGAAGAGGTGAAATTTAAGGTGTGCAAATCTATGAAACAACCACAAGATATAAGTGTGGTGTCTGCAATAGATGTGGCTTATGATGGGGTCATTGAAGCTTCCATTAAGGAAAGGTTCACAGTTGAAACATTAGCTGCGGTAATTATGAATTTTGATAATGTATTCAGAGAAAACTACGTGGAGACTGTAGATGTCTTGCAGGGCATGGGATCACATCCTTATGCTCCTAAGAAGTTGGATCTAGATCTAAAAAATAGGCCCGACCATTCATTGAGGAGCCACCTGCACTTGAGTTGAAAGAATTACCTGGCCATATGAGATATATATTTCTTGGTGAAAGTAACAATTTACCTGTTATTGTGGTTGCAGATTTGACTAATAAGCAAGTGAAAGAACTTGTGAAAGTGCTGAAGAGGTACAAAAGGGCAATTGGTTCGACCATTGTTGATATCATTGGCATATCACCTAGTATTGGTACTCATAAAATCCAGTTGGAAGAGGATTGCAGCCAGAGCATAGAGCACCAAAGGCGATTGAACCTACCTATGCAAGAGGTTGTGAAAAAGGAGATTATCAAATAGTTGGATGCAAGTGTGGTATATCTCATTTCTAATAGTCATTGGGTCAGCCCAGTGCAGTGTGTACCTAAGAAAGGGGGAATGGCGGTAGTAGCAAATGCTAAGAATGAGTTGATCCCACAAAAAACAATCACAGGATGATGAGTTTGTATGGTCTACCGAAAGTTTAACAAATGGACCTTGAAAGACCATTTTCCAATGCCTTTCATGGACCAGATGTTAGACAGATTAGCAGGAAAAGGTTGGTATTGCTTATTGGTTAGGTACTGTGGTTACAACCAAATTTCTATTGCTCCTGAAGATCAGGAGAAAACCACCTTTACAAGTCCATATGGTACCTTCGCGTTCAAACACATGCCATTTGGATTGTGGAATGCTCCTGCTACATTCCAGAAGTGTATGATGACCATCTTCTCGGACATGGTTGAAAATACCTTGGAGGTATTTATGGATGACTACTCTGTGGTAGGTGATACTTTTGACGATTGTTTGTTAAATCTTAGCAGGGGCTTCCAAAGATGGGAAGAGGCAAACCTGGTTCTTAACTGGAAAAGTGCAACTTCATGGTCAAAGAAGGAATAGTACTGGGCCACAAGATTTCTGAGAAAGTTTTTGAGGTGGATAAGGAAAATATTGAGGTCATTGGGAAGCTGCCTCCACCTATTTCTGTGAAAGTAATTCGTAGCTTCTTGGAGAATGCATGTTTCTATCGAAAGTTTATCAAGGACTTCTCTAAGATTGCACACCCTTTGTGTAAGCTATTAGAGAAGGAAATTAAGTTCACATTTGATGAGGCATGTATGAAAATGTTTGAATGCCTGAAGGAGAAGCTACTTTCAGTTCCAACTATTATTACCCCAGATTGGTCTGAGTTATTTGAGGTAATTTTTTATGTTAATGGTGTTGCATTGGGAGTTGTGCTGGGTCAAAAGAAAGATAAGATCGTTTACCTAATATACTATGCATATACGGCCCTGAATGGAGCTCAAAAGAATTATACTATCATCGAACAAAAGTTATTGATAATTGTGTATGCCTTTGAGAAATTTAGAGCGTGCCTTTTGGGAACAAAAGTGATAGTGCACACAAACTACTCAACGTTGATATAACTAATGACGAAGAAAGATGCAAAGCCAAGGCTGATTAGATGGGTACTCTTTCTACATAAATTTGACTTTGAGGTTGAAGGTCGAAGGGGTTGTGAAAACCAAGTAGTATATCACTTATCTCGATTAGAAGCGGAAAAGAAAGAGGAAGCACAACTTGAAATTGATGATTCATTCCTAGATGAGCAGGTATTAGTCGTTACTCTTCATCTTATTCCTTGGTTTGCTGACTATGCAAATTATCTGATGTTTCAATAAATAAAGAAGTTCTTGTATGATGTGGGAAAATACTTTTGGGATGAATCCTACTTGTACAGGGTATGTGCTGATAATGTAATCAGGCGATGTGTGCCTGAAGCTGAAATGTTGAATATCTTTGAAGCATGTCACTCTTCCCCAATTAGTGGGAACCATAAAGGAGCTCGCACATCTCATAAGGTGTTCCAAAGTGGTTATTACTGGCCCACTATTCATCAAGATGCATTTGATCTGGTGAAAGGTTGTGATAAGTGTCAAAGGTAAGGGGACATATCTCGACGTCATGAGTTGCCTATAACTCCTATCTTGGAAATGGATTTGTTTGATGTATGGGGCATCGATTTTATGGGTCTGCTTATGAGTTCTTATTGTCAGAAATATATCTTGGTGGTTGTTGGCTATGTATCCAAATGGGTAGAAGTTGTTGCATTGGCAGATAATGATGGTAATAGCGTGGTTGGTTTCATACAGAATAATAGTTTCTCTAGGTTTGGCACATCTAGGGTAATTAGTAGTGATGGAAGTTTGCATTTATTTAACAAAGTGTTTATCACACTACTAGCTAAATACGGTGTGAAGCATCAAAAGTGGCAACCCTATACCATTCACAATTGAGTGGGCAAGTAGAGGTATCAAATCGAGAAATAAAGTCCATATTGGAAAATAAAGTAAATGCCAACAGAACTGACTGGGAAAGAAAGTTAGATTATGCACTATGGGCATACCAGACACATTTCAAGACATCCATTGGCACGTCACCATATCAATTATTGTTTGGAATGACATGACATCTGCATGTAGAATTAGAGCATAAGGCCTTATGGGCGCTAAAGAAACTAAATATGAGTTAGAGTGAAGCAACTAATATAAGGTTGGAGCAGATAAATGAGATGGATGAGTTTTGACTAAGAGCCTATGAGAGGTCTGTTCTCTACAAAGAGAGGATGAAGTTGTACCATGACAAGCACATTGAGGGCAGAAATTTCAGTCCTAGAGACTTAGTGCTACTGTTCAACTCCAGGCTCTGGCTGTTTCCAGGTAAATTGAGGTCCAACTGGTCGGGACCATTTAAAGTTGCACAGTTATTTCAATATGGAGCTCTAGAGCTTGAAAATAAAAAAAGTGAGTGATTCAAAGTGAATGGCCAGAGGGTGAACCACTACATTGGAGTTCTCTGGTGAAGGTAATAAAAATGGTATATTTTGATGACGTCTGAGTAATGAAGGTATCTGAGTCGTGATGTGATCTTAAATCAGGAACTATTTGGAAGACAACCAAAAATCTTGTATAAAATATGCAATATAGTAAGTTTAGTATTTGGTTGATGTATTAATAGGGTGTTAAGTGTGCAGGACCAAGATTCAAAACTCAGTGCAAGTGTAGGTCTGACGAACTGTCTAATGGACCGTCAAAACACTGAAGGGCCATCGGTTCCACCGTTAGATGCACAGTGTGAATTGCACTACCAACTATTGTTGATGGAAGGGGTTGACAGACCGTCACAACCTTGCCCAGCCGTAAACCTCGTGACTTAAACCCCAGGTATGTTTTCAAAAATCTACCGAACTAAACCTGACCCACTTTCTTCCTACCCAGCCCACCCAACCGAAACCCACCCTATTTTGACCCAACCCAACCCTACCTGACCCATACCCCTTCATTTAAATTGGGGGAATTTCAATTCCCCCATATCAATTACAAAACCGAAAGAGCCGCAAAACCCTCTCCCTTCCCACAATCCCTCTCTCTTCTCTCTATGTTTATTTCCCTTTGCTCCATCTCCAAGCACCTGTATAAATCTATCACTCCATCTCCCACAACCAAGACACAAGAAATAAAATCCAACCCTAGTATTGAAGCACAAAGGAGCAGTTCCAAAAAGGAGGCACACCCATATTTCATTGTTTTTCCATTCTCAATTTGTTCTCCAACTCAAGGTATGTTCTTCATTCACTGCTCTGATTGATTTCACTGTCATACAACTAAGTCACTTAAATTATATCTGTATGTGATCTCTGAATATATTCATTATTGTGTGTGATTGGGTCAGTGCTAAATGGGTGGAATTCCTAGGTATGTGTATAATTGATGATTTTGATGGGTCTGTACTTACATTGTGGGGAATTCTGATATAGGCGGATTGATTGGCATTGGTCTTGTTGCATTTCTGCACAACTCTATTTTGTATATAACTAAAAAGAAAAACAATATAAAAAACATATATATTGAAAACAACAAATTTGCTTTGTTTTAAGGGTTACATGACGATTCCCAATGATGGATTGAGTGAATACATTCTTAAGGGAAATCATCATTATTGTATTATTAATGTCCTAATGCACTGGGAAGTTTGAGTACCCGCTAGTGTGCTACTTGGTTGGATTAGGGTGAAATCTGAATAACCCTAGGTATGCTAAATTGGTGTGGCTGTTTCGTTACATTATGAGATTTACACTTCGTATACCGTGGTAACCTTAATATTAGAGTGAAACACCAACAAAAAGATGACATACTGCTTGTGAAGCTATGTATGACATGTTGTTGCCTTGGTGATGACCCGTCAAAGGCACCGTCACAAGCGTATTTCACAGTAAAATTAATAAAATTAAGCTGACGAATCACATGATGGCCCATTACACCTTTGACAGTCCGTCAACCTTGATCGTCAATTGTGCTGGAAATTGTCAAAATTTGCTGAATAATCTGACGGTGGGTATAACAGACCATCACAAACATGAGGAGTCGTCAACCTTAAACGTCACAAGTGCAGGTTCAACTGTACTTTTCCAGTCATTGTTAACGGAGGGGTCTGACAGACCGTCACACCCATGATGGGCCGTCAACCTCACAGTCATCAGATCAGTTACTTGCATATGAAAGTTATTTGCTTAGATATTCTTCACGCGAGTGTACTAACTTGTTTTTCAATAGGTACAAATGTCTCCAAAGCTAAACCCGACTAGAGGGGGAGCCCCAAAGTGAGTAAACCATCAAATTCATGATGAACCCTCTGAGTCAGGGCATGAAGTTGACCTTGATCCTCCTCGGCCTAGGACACAGGCTACTACACACATGCAAGAGGATTCCCCAGTCTGAAGAGGGGGGCATATCATACACAGACTCTAGCTTTGACTCTTCTAAATATTCCAGTGAAACCCCTGCACCACCTAATGTCGAGGCTCATATTGACACCTCGGAACTAGTTCATGGGGGTCATTAAGACAAAAAATGTCAATTTTTGGGATGGATTGAGATGGACAGTTCCGAGGGTGAAAAAGTTATACATTAAGGGTCTTACACTAAATGTACGAGAAAACCATCAAAAAAGTATAGAGGATGAGCTACGAGTCATTGCATCAGATCTATTTGAATACCTAGAGATTGAGCACAAATTCAAGAAGTACAAGCTTGATTAGATGTCCATAGAGCCAGGGAATTACTATTTGGCCATGGTGAAAGAGTTTTATGGCAATTATGTTGTATTACTGGAGAAGGGAAAAAAGTATACCACTCCAGGGAAGCCAGTGTACCTGAATGAGATCATACTCAGAGATGTGCCCACGAACATTTCACCAGAGACTATCAACCAGTTCCTATTTGTCCCGAATTACTTTTCTCTTTAATGGACTACATAAAATGATCACGGGATGAGAGACAAAGTACACAACAGAGCCCGTGGTTTGCACAGGTCATGACAAATAGTCAATTTCTATTATTGACATAGTCTATGGAGTGTATTCACAAAGCCTCGCTCATATTTCTTACCAAGTTTTGGTGGGGGGTCGTCTAACATAGATTGTTGCCTATTGGGGGTGACAACACTCTTTTGGAGGATAAGGCACTCCTGGCAACGTCATTGATGTCAGATTTTTATGTTGATTTTGGTCGCGTTATTACTGATGACATCCCAACATGAGTTTCAAGACCCACCACCGTTTTACCTTTCCCATGCTTGGTGACTAGATTCTGCAAAGCTGTTAGGGTACCTATTTTGGTTGGCGTGGATGAGGAGAAACATGCCATAAAAAAATTTGATCTATAGAAGATGAAGGATGACTTCAAGCATGAGTTGTGGGCACAAAGAGCTGAGACCCCAGTATTTGGGCCGAAAGAGAGGCCCGGGACTATGCCTTCACCTACTGATAGGCCAGTGCCAACCTCTAGCTCTTACATGGCAAGACAAACACAGGTCATATCCGACACTACAACACCGCAGGGTGAGGCTACGTATACCACTTTTTCACCGTAGGTATCACTTTATGCATTTACGCCTGCAAACTTTGTACGACTAGCAAAGTGGGTGGATAAACATGAAAAAAAACATACACTACTTGCGGAACAGATTGACCCATTTGTTGATAGGGAGATTGCAAAGGCCATAGAGCCATGTTCTAAAGTGCATGCCCGGATGGATGCCATAAAGGCTCGTACAAATGATATATTGAAGGAGCTTTAATGCCCTAATTTGGTGATGATGGTCTCTGAGTTGGCCTATATTACAGCAAATGTGACCCTGCTGATCCAGTCCCGATCCCAAATAGTAAGAAGTTAGAAGATGATGAAGAACCCTTCTCGTAGTTGATTGGAGTAGTCCCTAGAGATGGAGGAAGAGGCCCATGGAGGTTGATGAAGAGGAGGCACCCTGAGATCAGAAGAGGCGTAGAGAGAAAGAGCACATCGACTGCGGTACGACAATCCCTTTATGAGGTAGAGCTTTTGCGTGATGACCTTAGAGGTCGTCTTGATGGGGCTTCTAGTAGCTCTTCACAGCTTGTGGTTGATGACACCCCTGTTGACCTGCCACTAATGGCACCTGCCATGGCTGATGCATCAGAGAAAGCAGAGGACACTACCCTACCATCAGACACACAATCTGACGCTTAGAGCATCTATGGTAACCCCAACTCTATGACCACTAATTGTCATTTTGGATGCATTGAGGGCAATGCATATTCTTTTGTGGGGGTGGTATCATTTGCCTAGGGTTTTTTGCCACCGTGATTCTTTTTCCTTTTAGGCACTACTAGTAGAACCAACATGTTTAGGATTGTCAAAGCGTCTACATCTTGTACACAAATGTGATGTGACATGATGTATTTAGTCAGTCATGTATATATATATGTTTGCAGCAAGTATGATTATAAGCATTGAAATGTATTGATATTCTGACTCTTTAAGATCTTGGTATGACATCTGTTGAGTATGAATGAAACAACTTGAATTAGTGCATCTTGTATAAAATTAACAATTGGAAGTGACAGTGCATACTTGTGAGCATTTGTTTTCTATTCTTGCCTTGTATATGCATCTAGAACTTGCCTGGTTTATGTTTTCCATTGATTGAAAGGACATTGGTTTAGTAAAGGATTGCAGGACGTTGTTTAAATTAGCCCACTCTGCCGATAAGACCAACCAAATGAAATTAGAACCCTGTTGATCCCAATGTTTGAACCTAAATAATTACTTGTTTGGTGCTAGCCTATTAGCCTTCCTTTTAACTTGTAAAACCTCTTCTTTGGCCCTGTTCCTTTCTTGGACATTATGCACCTTAGCTTAGGTAAAATACCTAAGTTGAAGGTGGCTACTGTAGTGGAGATATAAGAAAATAGGTATGAATAATGATAGGTGAGTACCATGTAGAATCCGAAAAATGTGGTTTCAAAAATAGAAAAGAGAAAGATAAAGAGAGACACATTCAAGGTATTAGAACACTGGGTTATTAGGAGAAATAAGGATGGTTGGAAGAAAGAGAAAAGAAAAGGCGGTAATAAGAAGGGCATAGTCACTACTACCAAATGAACCCCATCTTTAGCCTGAGCCTATGATAAAAGCAAAAAAAATCCTAATGTAATCCCAATCCAGTTGTCTAAAAAGTTAGAGGGAAGCTAATAAGGGCAAGCCTATGGATTGTGTATACATTTCTTGAATTTGTTCCTGAGTGTTAGTTTTTGTTTTATCCCTCGCAAATAAGATCTTGTCATGAGAGTGATATGGATTTCTTTGTGGCAAGGGCATTAGTAATCCACTATTGATGACTAATTGTTCAGTACATGTACCAAGTTGCTTATTGATACCTAAATGTCAGTCCTAGAATCTTTTGAGCTGTAACACTAACTGATATACATATGTATGGATGAGTACACTGCTGCGAATATTGATAGTCCATTTGGTTGTGTGTTGCTTGAGGACAAGCAAATATGCTAAATTGAGGGTGTTGATGTACCGTCATTTGACGGCACATCTAATGCTTTTACTAAGGATATTTGCGAGAACTTAACTAATAAGTAGTGCCATTTTGATAGTTTAACACTATGATAGCTAGGAAAAGTGTGAAGACAGAACGAAGAGTGAAATGGAGCTAAGTGCCATACGATCTGCCCTGACGGCAGCACTGACGGGTCATCATCCCTGTGACTGACTGTCAGTTGACCCCGTTAATAATGTCAACCTTGAGACGAGATGTCATCACTGGAGTCAAATCAACATGAGTAAGGCTTAAGTTGCAGAGCTTATCGATGACCACTCTAACAGATCGTTACTCCTATGGCAGGCCACATGGACTTTATCAAACGTACCTCGGGAACTACACTATTTATTTTTACATTTGAATTTTCTGAGAGTTAATAATACTTTTTCTAGGGCTTTTATTTTATCATCGTGTTTTTGAGAGAATTTTTTTTTATCCTTGAAGAAGATACTGCTCTTGAAAAGTTTTGAAAGAGATTTTGGAGAGATTATTGAAATCATTTTTGTCGATTGTTTTCATCTCTTGTAAGTTTCTACTTTTTTTTAAAAATGGATGCAAATATTGTTTTTATTTCATGAAGCATGAGCAGCTAAACACCACAACCAAGGGTTGTGGGATCCATGACAACTTAACCTAAAACAAGAAAATATATGGACCAAAATCTGCACTGTAAGTGTATATCTTGTTAACTCTTTCGTTTAAATCAATTTCTAATGGCTTCAAATATTAGGACCTCCCCTGGGTTTGACTAGTTTGAGTAAAATAGTGTAAAACTTGGGAAAAGAGTTAATGACAAAATTTGAAGACTTGAACCCATCTAATAGTTAATGTTGTAGCAAGATTAGCTACTTGAGTCACTATCATCGAATTGAGATAAATACTTTTAGTTTGAGAGAACGAATGTGATATGCAGTTGATGTGGTTGAGAAACTATTAACTGTCGCAGAGATTGATATACCAGTATATTACACGGTGGAGAATCTAGGTATATAATTTACCCAAAAATTGGTTAGAAAGTCATGTTGAACACAATCCTGGTTAATTCTCCATAATTATCTTAAATCAAGAGTTATTGTTAAGCGTTACTTGTTACGGATCGAATTACAACTAAATACCAAAACTTCCTCCATTTCCCATTTTATTTAAGAAATAAGTACCTAACAGTCAAATAACCACATAAGGCTTAGTTCTCGCCTTATTCTCTGTGGGATTCGACCCCAACCTTGTTGGGTTCTATATTTGACAACGACCGCTTTATACTTCTTAATTGAAGCACTGTAAATTTGGGCGTATCAGATAATTTCTGATAATAAATGAGATCTAGGTCACTTAATTTACCAGAATTTTTGGCTGAAAGTATAACTACACTACCAATTAGTATTAACTAGTCCATATGTCCATACATACCAATATGGATGTCAATTAATAATGGATACTTCTCCGACTCCTAAGTTTTGCAGTAGATTAGAAAGAGAAGAGTTAGATCCCTTATATTCTAATTGATATTGTTACATTCCCCAAGTTTGTTTCATGTTCATGCAATCTTTATCGATTTTACATAAAAAATAATTAAGCCCTTGGCCCTTTAGAATGACTTAAATTAATTTGGGATTTGTTCTGGTACCTTTAAGGAAGTTTTTTTTTAATGTAAACAAGGGATCATGCGTTGCGTGGGAGGGAACCCGCTTTGGGCTTATGTTGTACCTATCTCAGAAGTTTAGAAACAATAAAAATCATACACAATACATGATGGGGGAACACCTTGGACCCCCTTGTGGCACATTGGACGGTACACCATTCCCTCTTCGCATCTAAGGAACTTCAATTACAATTTAGTAGCTTATAGTTCAGTTAAGCAGTTTATCTTTCAGGCAGTCCAGGATCCTATCCTGAGAGATTCATTCAGCTCTGTTATTAGAGGTTTTATAATACATAGACACTAGTAGTCAGTTGTTTTCAGTTCAGCCATTCACATTTGATCCAAATGTTTTCATTTTTTTTAATCATAGAAGATATTTTCAGCAGATTAGTCCATTACTATCATTCTCAACTTCCGCATCATTCAACTCAACCACTAGTTAACACTTAGCCACCGACTACTGCAGATGTTGAGTTCAGAGGAGCTATTCCAATACTCTCTTAGGTTGTTGTAGCATAGTCTCAATGTCACGGCATAGTTTTCCATGAATGGTAATTTGCATGATTCAATTGGCACTTGAAGGTTTCGAGAGTTTCTCTACAGGAATCCTCCTGCTTTCATAGGTCAAAGGTTGAGGAAGACCCTCTAAACATCATTGATGAGGGGAAGAAAATACTAAGGCTGATGCATGCCAGTGAAACATAGGGATTTATCTTGCCAACTATCAACTAAAGGATGTAGCAAACACTTGGTATGAACAATGAGAGTTGATTTGTGGGGAAGAAGCAACTCCTATTAAATGAAATAGTTTTATGGATGCTTTACTTGATCCCTTCTTAACTATGTAGTTTAGGGAAGCAAAGGATGAGGAGTTCATGAGTATCAAACATGAAGAAATGAGTGTGAAGGAGTATAGCCTCAAGTTCATTCAGCTATCTCGATATGCTCTCGGAGTGGTGTCGATCATGAGGGAAAGGATGAAGAGTTTGTGTCAAGAATGGAAAGATGTGAATCTAAGGAGTGTGTTGCAACCATGCTTCACATGCAAGGATATGGATATCTCCAGACTTATGGTTTATGCCCAATAGGTTAAGGTAGAAAAGTTGTGTTGGATTGAGAAAGATTTTGATGATTAATAAAAGATGGAACACATGCAAAGAACTGGTTCATCCAAAATGTTCCTAACCAAACATAGTCCAAGGGGAATTAGGAGAAGAAGTCTTCATCCGACGAAAGAAAGTTGAGGCGGTAGAAGGCTAAGGCGGTGAATGAAGCATAAAAGCAAATCCAAACCTACAAGGGAAGTGAAGGAGTAAAAGGTCACCCACTTCGACTCAAAGAAAGAAAGGTTTAGTACAAGGGTAGGGTTTTCTACAGAGAAGTTTGTGCACTTAATAGAGAGATACAATCACAACACAATCAAGTAAGAGATAGTTCATATTTGTGATTGGAGATTTCAAGGTTCTGCAGAAAGAAAGAAACAAAATTGAAGAACCTCTTCCATAGGATTGATTTTTCTAGTTAGGTAGCTTTGTTTGTTGGCTGTTGAGTTATTGTCTTTTTTATTCCATAGCTTAGGTTAGTTTTCGAGTTGGGGTAACTTCGAGACTTGGAGAATATAAATCTTGGGGGTTTGTGTTGGAGATTAGGAATTAGAGTTTAGTTCATAAGATTGCAAGAACTATAATCTACTTTAGTTTGAATTTCAGAGTTAATAGAAGTTGAGTTAAATACTACTAGATTGTTGTTTTACAAGATTTGCAGCACCAGCTCGCAACCACAGGGGCCCGCCCCGCGAGGCCAGAGTGGGCTCAGTGGTCAGCCTCCATTCGAATTATGTTAGGGTGAGCAGCCCTTAAACCAAAAAAAAGGAGTCTCTCACTTCCTTCCCCTATTTTTTTATGCATTTCATTCTCTATTTGGCCGGCTTCTAACAAAATGAGAAAAAAGGGTCCGATCAATAGCACAACTCTTTCTTTCCCCGGTCTCCTTTCGAAGGAGAGACTTCACATTCCTAATCCAGTAGGGTCGGACGGCTTTCTTTTCCCCGGCTTGGTGAATCGCATCCCCGCACAAGGACATGCGCCACTAACTAAAGAACATATAGATCATATGTGTTCCTTAGAAGAATTGGGAGGTCTATTCTAATAAGTTCAAGTCAGACAACAATGGGCAAGTCATCAGAGGTCTGTAATGGTAATAGGACATTGTTTCATAAGAGTTCATCTGGACCAGACTGATTGTCAGCCAGTAGACCAACACCCAAGTTTGGGAATGATAAATATTTATATCATTAGGCTCTCAATCTCATAGCATTGTTGCAGAAGAGTTCACTTACCCAAGGAAGGGCAATGGGGGATTTAAAGGAGAATTTTTGTATATTGTTTGTTGTGATTATACAAAAGATGACAAATTAGTTATAAGAATTGAATCCACTTTTATTTGGTGGAGACTCCCACCTAATAAACTACTCTCTCATCAGTTAATTTTTTTTATCATGATATTCATATTGATTAATCTATAATTATTAACGGGGCTTGAAAAATGATTTGAAATAAGTAGCTAATTAATGCTAAAGCTAAAATAGGAAAAAAGAGTGCTAAAATAGATAAGTAAAATCAAATATTAAATTATTTTTAATATAATGAATAAATTTAGGGAAAATTGTATGACATAACAAAGTATTAATTCAAATTAAATGATATAGCCATAGTTTATTTTAATTGTAATTCGCAGCAAACATCCCTTTTTTTGTCATCTGATTCGGTATACAATTAGCCATTTTTGGTATACAATTAGTCATTTTATACATTTCGTTATAAAATGTATAAAATGCGTTTGTGTTTTTATAAAGCGAGAGAAAAGTGTATATACAAATACAAATACATATATTTTCGTCCTATACACTTATAATTATACAAATACATATCTTATTATACAAATTACAATGTATAAATGAATTTATATAAAACTGAATAATTTGTATAAAATTTGATGTTTGTAGCGAATTATACAAATCAAAAGCTCCATAGCAAACATAAAATTTGTTATGGAGCGCAATTATGCAAATTATAGCTATAGCATAAAAATATGATTTTTATGTTTGATATATGTAAAAGTTGCTCATAAATAAAAGTGAATGGATCGGAGGAGTATATATATATATATATATATATACTACCTTAAAAACATGAACTCCCAAACTTTAATGTTAAATTACTATAATACCCAAGTTAAAACACTCAATATATTATATATTCTATATTTTATATTATATTTATTTACTCTATATTATATTAAAAGCTGACACCTTTACGCATTGATGGGTAGTGACTTTTCCGAAGGGTTGTGACTTTTTTTATGTACTACCTTAAAAGCATGAACTCTCAAACTTTAATGTTAAATTACTATAATACCCCAAACTTAAAACACTCAATATATTATATATTATATATTTTATATTATATTTATTTACTCTATATTATATTAAATGTTGACACCTTTTCACATTGATGGGTAGTGACTTTTCCGAAGGATTGTGACTTTTTTTTATAGAGTTATGAAATTTCTGAAAAGTTGTGATTTTTCTTAAGAGTTGTGACTTATATGATAAGTCACGATAAACTCCTTTTTATACTAGCCTTTGTTGTCTATAAATAGAGGGATTTTCTCAAATTTTTAAACTATAAATTTTGTAAGCTTTCTATTATTCTTCTTAAAACAAGGAAGATTGTGAGAGTTGTTCAATTATGCATGCAATTACAATATTTTTTGTTGGTAAATTAGAGAGATCAACAAAAATTGATGCAACAAGGAGAATGAAATAACTCAACTTCAAAGAGAACACTATCTAGATAATTAATATGTACTCATTTTCATAGTCATAAATATACTTTCGCCACATCTTCTACTTGACAAGAAGTTCAATGATTTTATGTTGCACAAACTACAACTTGATGTTCAAGTTGTGAAAAATCTCAAACTGTTGTAGAAAAAAGATTTGATCAAAAACATATTGGAAAAGTCCAAACTAGATTGAATAAATACTCCTCTGTTTCCAAGTTATTTGTTGTACTTTAGTTTTTATTCTGTTTAATATAAAATGTTATTTTTCTTGGGGGTGGGGGCACATCTTTAACACCACAAAGTTAAAAGACATTTTTATATATTCTACATATCCTTAAATTAAAAGTTTTCTTTATTTTTTAAAATTTCATATCAAATTAAAATTAGACAAATCTATATCTATCTTTTTTATCTATCTATTTATATACTACCTTAAAAGAATGAACTACCTAAGTACCTAACTTAAATGTTAAATTATTATAATACCCCCAACTTAAAACACCAAATTTAGTATATCTTCTATATTGTATATTTTATTATATTTATTTATGTATATTATATTATATTAAAGTCATACACCTTTTCACATTGAAGGGTTGTGACATTTCCAGAGAGTTATAACTTTTCGAATGAGTTGTGATATTTTCGAAAGGTTGCGACTTTTCTATAGGGTTTCGACTTTCCCAAGGAATTGTGACTTTTCCGAAGGATTGTGACTTTTTCAAAGAGTTATGACTCTTCCGATGAGTTGTGACCTTTTCGAATGGTTATGACTTTTCTAAAGGGTTGTGACTTTTTTTTGAGAAGGCACAATAAACATTTTTTTCATACACTACCCTTTGTTGGCCATAAAATGAGGGGTTTCCTCAATTCTTTAAACTACACTTTTTAAAAATGTTTTTCATTGTTCTTCTTCTTTTTAAAACACCCAATTTAGTATATCTTCTATGTTTAATGTTATATTTATTTATATTATATTGTATTAAAAGAAGACACCATTTCACATTGAATGGTTATGACTTTTTCAAAGAGTTGTGACTTTTTCGATGAGTTGTGACCTTTCCGAAGGGGTGTGATTTTTATGAGAAGAAAAAATATGCACATGCTCATACAACACATTGTTAACTATAAATGGAGGGATTTCCTCACATTTTTTAACTATGATTTTTTAATATTTTTAACTCTTCTCTTCTTAAAAACTCAAAGTTGATTTACAGACGTTGGCAATCTCAAAGTTCAGTGAAATTAGAACACTCCCTCACATGAATGTTAAATTAATATATAATACTCCAACTAAAAACATCCAATTTAACATATCTTCTATATTTTATATCAATATTTATTTATATTATATTATATTAAAAATAAGAACTCCAACAATATAATAATAACTAAGTAATGCACTATGGGAGAGGGAGGAGAAAATATATTTAAGAGGTGTAACTAAGAGATTTTAAGAGTTGACTATCTTTCATTAGTAATCATAAGAAAATTTACATCCACTATTCATAGGAACTTATACTTTATCATTCATTTTATAATTGTTTAGTTAATATTCACATTATTTTTAAAAATAGTGTAGTGCATGGTTTGATATTCACGTGTAACGCGCGTGCGTAAAACTAGTATATATATATATATATATATATATAAATTTGAAGCAGTTGTTGGATATTTGATAATCGTGCAACCAAAAATATTGATTAGAGAGGTAGCAAATCATACAACTAACGTGATAAAGAAGGAAAAAGGAGCACATCATCCTCATATCCTAATCCACCCATCACAAATAGGATGACAAAATATTCCACAAGAGAAAAATTAAAGAAAATAATGATGAATACGATAAACATGATGAGATACAACCAGAGGCAAACCTACAATCTAAAGACTTTGGGCATCAACCTTAGTTGGATTTGAACCTTGGTCTCACGGGTGGTACTTTGGCCTTGACCAGCGGCACAAGGCACTCCTATTTTCCTACTCCATATCCTAATTTCTGTGGGTTTTCCCTGATAGATATACATATATATACATGATGTTTTCCGAAGTTAATGAGTGGAAGGTCCGCCTCTGGATACAACGAAAATATGATGAAATGGGTTAGTTGCAAAACTAATATATATACTTAATCGATTCAAGATTTATAGCAATATTAGTGTCTTTATTTGAACACCATGACCACATACGAACTTGGTGATTTTTTGGCAAGTCTATGATGAACATTAAAGGAAGCTCAATCAAAAAATTGAGCAAAAAAAAAGTATTTTTCTAGGACAGCGATGAAAAGCGTGAAAATGTTTGTTATATTTCTCCAACACATAGTGTCTCAGGTGGCACTCAAATCAACGAAGATCGATTGAACAAAAAGTATAGCTTTAGTAGACGACTAAGATTAAAATAAGTGTAATTGAATGAATATTTTTGTTTTTACAAGGAAATAAAAGAAGATGAATTAAGAACCTGGAAGTTGAGTATTCATAGAGTCGTCCAGTATGAGAAAAGATTGTGAGTCCAACTTCAGCCTCACAAAGGATTGCTAGTTCCTTGGCTTTCTTAACTAACCCACTTTTACGTTTCGAAAACGTCACCTGTCTGCTTGCCGGATTCTCAATTCTTCTGATCACGATTTTCCCTCTTGTCATAATTTTAATTTTATCTCTGTATTTCACCAGATGTGGTTGTTTTTATAGAATGAAGAGGGATTGGCAAAATTATTATACAGTATATGTTTAGGTACAAAACCACTTATTTTGATAAAACCCTAAATTTCAAAAGTGGTTTATGTGAGTACGTATGACATGACTTCATAACCAAACTTAAGATATATATACGGACAAAAGAGTTGCTTAATAGTCTGCCACGTTTAATACAATAATAATATTTGAATGATGATACCTTTGTTCCATAAATGATAAAAGTAACAAAGCACATGAACCTAACATCTTACTTTGTTGAACTTTTGCATTTTCAGGGTAATCTTGTAAATAGAAGGAGACATACCATGTGATTACATTTAATTGGGATAAGTAAACATGTATATATATATGGGATAAGGGTTTGAAAAATACCTCAACTTTGATCGAATTTGTTGTTGTGATACTAAATTTTCCTGAGGACCTATTACCTCCCTAGACTATTTAATGGTGTATTTTTTACCCTCTGAACTATTTAATAGTGTATTTTAAAGGTATATTGTGCCCACGTGGACACATTACTATTTATAATTTTGCATTATTTTTTATGTCCACGTGAGCAAACATATATGTTTAAAATACGGTATTAAATAGTCTAGGGAGGTAATAGGTCCTCATGAAAGTTTAGTATCGCAACAGTAAATTCGACCAAAGTTGGGGTAATTTTCAGACCCTTATCCCTATATATATTAATAACCAACATGTCTTATCATCAACACATATTCGTTATTATTGATATACAGGTTTACTTATTCCTTCCACTTACGGTTTTAGATGATACTTTTTTAAAAAAAATTATTTAACCAAAATGTGTATTGTTATTAGTGGTGTTCACGGGTTGGTTTGGATCGGTTATTGGTCAAAATCAAAATCAAACCAACTTAATCGATTTTAAAATTATCAAAATCAAACCAAACCAAATATAATATACATTTACCGGTTTGGTGGTTATCGGTTTCGGTTTGGTTTGGTTCGGTTATTAACCATACACAAAAATAAAAGAAACAATTCATTCAAAATGTGAAAAAAGTGACAACAATCCATTCAAAACAAAAAATAGTTAGAATGACTTAAATTACCGAACTTTCGATCACTGAATTTACTATCAATAAAACTTTAAAATTCACTATATTGGCCTAGAAGGAAGAGACAATAACATTTTCAGTCCCACAAAAAATTGTCATAAACACTCATATTACATGAAATCAATAAGATAAATATTTTCGTCTTGGGCATTCTTGCTTTCAATAAGTAAAGTATAAAGAAATTTTAATGAAAACATATATAAGATCTTTAAAATTATTTATAAAAATAATATATTAAGTATGTATATTAATAAAATATATGTATATAATTCATCGATTCGGTTCGATTATTTCTTTGGTTTTTTTGAATAAAACCATAACCAAACCAAATACTACCGGTTTTCAAAAATCTACAAACAAACCAAACCAAACCCAAATAAAATCGGTTTTATTTTATCGATTTGGTTTGATTTTCGGTTTGGATCGGTTTTTATCCAAACCGTGAACACCCCTAATTGTTATTATATGTAGAGGACATCAACAATTTATTGAAATTCACAACAATAAGAGGGCCATACATACATATTGTAAACGACTAAAGTTTCAATCCTGAAATACAGCAAACAGGAAAGAAAAATAGCAAGCAAACAACAATATTTGTATTTGAATTTATGCGAAGGTTACAATCTTTATAAAATCTTTAAGAAAAGATATGTAATCCCCTGATTCTTCTCTTCGATGATGTTCTTGATTTGATGGAATACTTGCGGCTCAACTTTTGGAGCGAAGACTTCTTTGTACTTGCGGCTCAACACTTGGAGCGAAGACTTCTTTCTATGCGGAAGACTTGTCGATCACCACTGAAGAGCAAGGATTCTCTATGTATTTCTATGTGTCTTCTTTTTTTCTTAAGCTGGGGTTTTAGGGGTGTTTTCGTCCAAGCAATTTTGGTCCTTGGGCTTGAAGAGCATGAGTTGGGCTCGTCTTGTCGACTTAATGGATTCGCCCAAATGTAATTTGGACTTGATTTAAGTCATATAATTTTGACTTAAATACTAATCCGACTTTATTAACCAGTAATTTGACTTGGTCAACATATCATGAATTTAAGATTTAATCCAAATTTAGTATGGATTTATCAATAAAATTTCACTGTCTACAAATGCCCCCTGCTTCGAGGCTTGTTGCGGTGTCCAACTTGTTGAACCTTTAAAGACAAGGCTTGAAGCATTCGTGATTTTTTTTTTTTATAGAGTCTTCCAAAACTTTCCATATTTGATTCCAATGAAAATTTTCAATAACTTGATTCCTATAGAAACTTACCATAATTCGGTTACTAGGAAGATTTACCATAATTTTGTTTTAAATATGGTTTTTTCATAATTTGTAGGAACACAATTTATGTACTTTTGATTTCTATAAATACACATATTCTTGTCAACTTGAGGCATACCAAACTCAATTTTCGTC
>JAJOOS010001456.1:0-44106 GCA_029582725.1 Solanum chiquidenum | reverse complement strand
TGGTCCCTCCAGTGCCCATATATAACTAGAACTCAGAATCCGATTTCTATGGGAAAAGGAAGAATAATATGGTTTTTTCTAGTCTTCTAGAAAAACTAAGTTTTCTAGTCCTTTTTGGATTAGGAAGAAATCTCTATAAATAGGGATTCTCCTAACCTAGAAAATAGAGGAAATAAGTTTTCTATTTGATACTTGCCCACCCAAGTATTGAGAGAGTTCGGATGTGAACTTGGGATCACTGTAGAAGACCATAGCTATTGTCTATCTCGTAGATTTGCTTGAAGGTTTGTCTATCTTGGAGATTCGCTTGGAGGTATCTGTTCACGCTTCAAGAGGTATTTATCGAATTAAATTTCAGCAAGTTTATGTGTTCTAACATGATTATGTGTTCTAGCATAAACGATATTGATTATCTATTATTCATGTAAGCAGTAAAGATTCAAGTATGCTTCCACTGTGCATATAGTTTTCCAATATTGACATCCCTAAATAGTTATAGTCTATTTAATTCTTGATAATTTTTAAATTATGATGCCCAAATCTAGCATAATACGACCTTGTGTATGTCTATGGTTATTACTTGTTAATTATTGGATTGAGTCATGAAGCTAGGCTATCCACGTTTGCTAATTACGTACGTACGTAGTACTTATATTATAGACCAATATATCATATTTTGGTCGATTATATTAAAATATAATTGGTACCAACTAGGAGTTATTAAGATGGAAATTCAGAATATATAGTTTAGAGGTTCATACAAAGATCACATCGAAAGTTAATAATACAGTAATAATAGAGTTTATAGTCACATATTTATATATTTAGTGAATTTATTATTAATAATATATAGAGAGGGCCGGGGAGGTTTGAAGTAAAAAAAACCAGTGTATTTTCGTGATCTCGTAGGTTATGCTCTAAATCCATTACTGGAATTAACATCTAAAAATTTATTTTGCTTTTTGTTTAATTTTTATTTATCACTTTTAGCATATTAAGAGAAAATCATTTTTTCCTTTATTTTACCTTAGCATTAATTATTTATTCTTCAAATTATGTTCAAGACCTAATTAAGAATAAACATCAAATAATATGGGTATTATGACAAGATATTCACGTAAATCAATATGATCTTTAAAAGGTGTGCAAAGTCAAAATTGAACAAATTTAAAGTGAACAAAGAGAGTATAAACAAAGAGGATAAATATAGAGTATGAGCAAATTTTACCATCTTTATTAAGTCATCTAGATAATTTTAATTGGTATCAAATCACTAATAATTAAAATAGAGTATTTTCATTCATCTATTTTTAGTTAGAAAAAAAAGTAGTATTTTGAAGCGGAGTAAGCTAAGTATGATACTTAAATCAAATTTAAAAATAACGATGGCCTATCTGTTAATCTTCAAGTTTAATCCTCTCTCTCTATCTACGATCATATCCTCGTTACACCAAATTATCCTTCTCGTTAAAATTCTCTTAATTACAATATGGGACGTAGAGGGCACACGATTTGACAACCATAAATGAAATTAATAAATTAGTTGGGGAACAAGAACTAATTGTGACATAATTAAGATCTTATTATTAATTGAAATTAGGATGACATTTTAGATTCAATGTATACAACACTACTCACCTGCTGTTATATCATGGAAAAGTCTAATGAACAGTTAAATTAAACTCATTAATTAACAAACAACTTATTTTTCATGCTTAGGTGTGCTTAATTATATAAGTCTTTAATTAATCAATCATTATAATACCTTAAATATGTTTACGGACTTAATTTGAGGAAGGATTCAAAATTATGACTAGGTCGCTAGCTAGTTATGGGGGTAAACGTTTATCCGCACACGGTGTTTACAGTCCATTAAAGCGTATAATTTTCGAAAGACCTTCTGTCAAGTAAGCGTATAAAGAAACAAGTACATAAAACAAATACGGTATCAAAGAAATCATGCTGGAAACAATAAAGAAGAGAGGAGTAACCGCAACAATAAATATTACGATATGATTAAATTAAATTTTCTTTGATATAAGTATGATTTGATGAATTTTTTATATTTTCTCATGTACAAGTCACTATATAAGTTTTATCGGACAACTAAACGCATATTATTTATTATGTGAAGAGTTTGATCGATATCACTAAATTATAATTCTTGATAGTTGATACATCGATGTAATTAAGTTAGCTTATGCTACTAGAGAAATTGTTGCATATCAACGGATTTATATATATATATATTAATGGTACTTTTTATTAGATGGTAGATCATACTTAATTAAATAGATTATTTGTGCTGAGAATGAATAGCACATGGATTGATGACATGGAGGCTTCACCTGGATCAGTGACATAACACGAGTTAGTTAATTAAATTGATTATTGTTAGAACAGTTAGTGAGGTGTAGTTAATGCAGATTAGTTAGTTAGGAAAATGTACAACTCAACTAGATTAGTTAGATGCTTTTATTTTGTATATAAAGATAGCCAGATATAACTTTGTAGTTCATACCATTGGAATGAGAACTTTCCATTTTCACATTACTCTTCTTTATGCTTAACAACTCTCTCTTCATCTGAGTTTAGATCTGTTGCCTCCATTGATGGAAACTTCTGCATACTCATGAATTTTATCATGGTATCAGAGCTGGATAGATCGTGAATAGAGTGTGATCGAGAGTATTTTTTCTGTTATCCGCCATTGTTGAAACAAAGCTCTCAAGTTTCAGAAGCTTCAAAGAGTAACAATGGAGACTGAAGGAGTTGTTGCTACTGCTGGAAACAATTTGAACACATCAGTGATTATAGATCATCATCATCCGTTGTATTTGCAGGCCTGTGATACTCCAGGTCACAATTTGATCTCTTTCACTCTAACTGGTCTAGAGAACTACGCGATTTGGAGTAGATCGATGAAAATTGGATTAGTAGGAAAGAGAAAGTTAGGATTTGTGGATAGAAGATACACAAAGGATAAGTTTGATGAATCTCTGTATGAATTGTGGGAAAAGTGCAATGCAATTGTGCTATCATGGATAATGAATGCTGTGAGCAAGGAGTTGTTGAGTGGAATCATGTATGCTTCAAGTGCATACAAGGTATGGATAGATCTGAAAGAGAGGTTGGACAAGGTTGATGGATCTAGAGTTTTCCATCTGCACACAGAGATAAACCATTTGACTCAAGGCATATCTTCTGTTTTGAGCTATTTTTCAAAGATGAATGAGCTATGGAAGGAATTTGATGCCCTCATGCCATGCCCTGGGTGTGAATGTGTAGAGTCGAAGAAATATATAGCGCATTATGAGTACCAGAGACTTCTGCAGTTCCTAGTGGGACTGAATGATTCATATGTGCAATGTCGAAGTCAAATATGATGACAACTCTAATTCCAAGCTTGAACAAGGCTTACTCAATGGTGATATCTGAAGAGAGCCGTAGATCACTAGGGAAGGCAGTACATGTAGGCGAATCTATGGATGAAACAACTTTATTTAGTAACAGGAACAAAATGACTGGAAATCAAAGAAGTCCTCGTGGAAGCTATAAGGATGCTGAGAACAATTTTAAGCCAAGAAAGAAAAATGATTTCTATTGTGATCACTGTGGAATGAGAGGTCATACAATTGAAAGATGCTGGAAGGTGCATGGGTACCCATCAGACACTAGAGAAAGGAGAAGAATAAGAGGAAATCAAAATGCATCAGAAGGATTCAATACATCAGCTAATGCAGTGAAGTATGAAGAGCAACAAGCTCAAGAAAATGACCCTCATCCAGGTATGGCAAATGCTAATGAAACCGATCGTAAAGCAGGCATCATGTTTACTCAAGATCACTATGAACAACTGATGAAGTTGATCAACAAGGACAATGTGACAGATGGGAAAAATGTGACAGGTATACTTCATTCTTTCCTAGCCAAACATAACATTGATTATGTTAAGTGGATAGTAGATTCAGGAGCAACTAATCACATGACTTACAACAAAATCCTGCTTAGTGACATTAGAAGATTAGATGACAGATGTCCGAGAAAGGTTTATTTGCCAGATGGTAATGCTATTGAAGTATCATGCATTGGTTCTTGTGATTTGGAATATGAGAGCAAGGTTACTAATGTCTTGTACATACCAAAATTTTAGTATAATCTTCTATCAGTCACAAAATTAACTAGGGATTTAAGGCGTTTTATTAGTTTTTATCATGATCTATGTATTACGCAGGACCTTCACAATGGAAAGGTGAAGGGGATTGATAGAGTCGTTGATGGATTGTACAGGATGCAGATGCAGCTGAAGGATTTTCAGAAAACTATGATGGCAACTGTACAGTCCAAAATTGATAATGCAGGAGAAGATTTAGCAATTTGGCATCAAAAGCTAGGTGATGCTCCTGACAAAGTACTGGAGAAAATACCAAATATGAAGTTTAATTCAAGTAGTAATAGTAGTAGTAGAATAAAGGATTGCACCATTTGTCCATTAGCTAGACAAAAGAGATGGTCTTTTCCTACTGGAAACAATAGACTTACTACACCTTTAGAGATGATACATGCTGATGTATGGGGACCTTATAGAGTATGCAATCATGATGGGAGCAAATATTTCCTTACTCTGGTTGATGATCATAGTAGAATGACTTGGATTTTTTTGTTGAAGTTGAAGAGTGATGTAATTGTCATATTGAAACAATTTTTTTACATTAATAAAAACTCAGTTTGGTGCAACTGTCAAAGTTTTTAGAAGTGATAATGGTACAGAGTTTTTTAACTCAGAATGCAATGCTTTGTTTCAATCTTATGGGATGATCCATCAGAGTTCGTGTGTACATACACCTCAACAGAATGGCTTAGTTGAGAGAAAACACAAACGTATTCTAGAGGTTGCTAGAGCTATACGACTTCAAGGTCATTTGCCTCTTAAATTTTAGGAAAAGTGTGTCCACAATGTTGTTTACATCATCAATAGATTGCCACTATCTGTCCTGAATGACAAATCAGCCTTTGAATTGTTGTATGGTAGAAGTCCTTCCCTACAACATATGAGAACTATTAGGTGTTTATGTTTTGCAAACACCCTCACCAAAGGAGACAAGTTTGAGCCTAAGTCTACGGGGGCAGTTCTCATGGGATACTCAATCACACAGAAAGGATATAGGCTCTATAACTTGTTGACTAATAGTTTTTTTGTTAGCAGGGATGTACAATTTAGGGAATCTATTTTTCCCTTTTAGCTTTTACAAACTGGCAAGCTGACATTGTTTCCATCTGGTGTTATGACCATAGATTCAGGCCCCATTCTTGCTGTTGTGCCTGATCCAACACCTATGACCCCTCCACATGATGACATAGATGAACCCACTGATGTGGTACCTGATGATAATTCTCCTGCTCCAGTACCACCTGTCCCTGCAATTGGTGTGGAGGCTAGAAGATCTACCAGACTAAAAACGCAGCCCTCATGGATGCAGGACTACATTTGCAGTAGTAAGCCTCACACTAGTTTTTCTAATTCGTGTCAATATTCTATGTCCAACTACATATCACATTCAGGCTTGTCTCATACATATCAAACTTTTCTAACCAATCTCACTTCCCTAAAGGAGCCTCAAAGTTATGCTGAGGCTATTCTGGATCCTAAGTGGATTCTAGCTATGAATCAGAAGCTTCAGGCTCTTCAAGACAACAACATTTGGTCCTTAACTGATTTACCTCCTCATAAGCTACCTATTGAATGTAAATGGGTATATAAAATCAAGTACAAGGCCAATGGTGATGTTGATATATATAAAGTCAGACTGGTAGCTAAGGATTATAACCAGCAAGAGGGCATAAATTATCAAGAAACTTTTTCCCCTGTGGTGAAAATGGTTACAGTGAGGGTTGTTCTAGCTCTTGCAACTTCTCATAATTGGTGCCTCTACTAAATGGATGTATACAATCCTTCTTGCAAGGAGATTTATTTGAAGAGATGTATATGCAAGTCCCACAGGGATTTCCCAGCCAGGGGGAGAACAAAGTATGCATGCTGCAAAAATCCCTATATGGACTCAAACAAGCCTCAAGACAATGAAACTTGAAGCTTACTGAGGCACTGTTTGAATTTGGCTTTACTCGAAGCCATTTTGATTATTCCTTATTCACAAAAAAATTGGATACAAAAATGGTGGTTATACTGGTTTATGTGGATGATCTGATCACAGGAAATGACCATCAACTCATTTTGGAAGCAAAGAGGGCACTGCAGTCCAGGTTCAAAATTAAAGATCTTGGTGAAATGAAGTACTTTCTTAGGATTGAGATTGCAAGATCAAAGCATGGCATCTTGATGAATTAGAGAAAATTTGCTATGGAGTTAGTCACAGAATTGGGACTGGCAGGATCTAAACCAGCAACTACTTCTATGGAATTCCATTAGAAGTTGACAACATTTGAATTAGATGATCACATGGGAGTAAAGGGAGATGACAAGTTAGAGGATGCAGGACCATATCAGAGATTGATTGGAAAGCTCATATACTTAACCATGACCAGGCCAGATATATCATATGACATTCATACACTCAACCAATTTATGTATTGTCCAAAGAAGTCTCACATGGAATTTACTTTAAGAGTTGTGAGGTATATTAAGAATGCTCCAGGACTTAGTGTTCTTATGAGTTCAAGGCAGTCAAGCAAGCTCAAAGGTTCCTGTGATGCAGACTGGGCAGCATGCCTTATGTCAAGAAGGTCAGTAACAAGTTATGTGGTGAAGCTTGGTGATTTACTGGTCTCTTGAAAGTCTAAGAAGCAGACAACTATATCTAGAAGTTCAACAGAGGCAGAATATAGAAGTATGTCATCAAGGGTATCATAAATACTATGGCTTGTTGGGCTATGCAAAGAATTGAATATGAAGGTTCAATTGCCAGTAACTTTACAGAGTGATAGCAAGTTAGCAATACAAATTACTGCAAATCCCATTTTTCATGAAATGACAAAGCATATAGAAATCGATCTACATTTTATCAGGGACAAAATTCAGGAAGGAGTGATCAAGACTGAATATGTTTCTTCAAAAGATCAAGAGGCTAATTTATTTACTAAAGCTCTAGGGAGAGGACAACACAACTATCTTGTAGACAAGCTAGGGATGATCAATGTTTTTTCATCACCTAGCTTGAGGAGGAGTGTTGAGAATGAATAGCACATGGATTGATGACATGGAGGTTTCACCTGGATCAGTGACATGGCACGAGTTAGTTAGTTAAATTGATTATTGTTAGAACAGTTAGTGAGGTGTAGTTAATGTAGATTAGTTAGTTAGGAAAATGTACAGATCAGCTAGATTAGTTAGATGCTTTTATTTTGTATATAAAGATAGCCAGATACAGCTTTGTAGTTCATACGATTGGAATGAGAACTTTCAATTTTCACATTACTCTTCTTCTCTCTTCATCTGAGTTTAGATCTGTTGCCTCCATTGATGGAAACTTCTGCATACTCATGAATTTTATTAATTTGCTTATAACTTGAATTTTATAATTATGAAGTATGTTCGCTTCCATCCCACTCTATTTTTTATTTTTTCTTTTGCACCTCAAACTCTAACTAATCATATTTTCTCTGACACTTCTTGCTTGATTTTTTTTTTAAAAAAAAATTGTTACTCACCACTTGAATTTTCTTATTGGTAAGTAATGATAACCTACGAAATTACAACTCTTTGTTATCTCTTATTTTTACTTGACCACTCACTATTTACTTTCTTATTTGTGTACGTACATTATATATATCTCAAATGAACTACATATATATTTATAGTTGGTAATAATGAAAAAATTTAGTTAAGGATATTTGTTACTCCATACTAGAATATTTCTCTAATTATTCATTTATAGAATGACAGTTTTTCTAGAATAATTCTAGACTTTATTAATTTCTAGAACACTCATACTAGAGATCTGATCTTGATCTTTTAGTTCCAATCCCTACAATTCTTGATTATTGTAAACTCTTTTCTGTAATATCTTGAATATAAGTTGGTAATGACTTTTCAACAAAAACAACCCTAACGATCATTATGTGCGAGACGTTAACATGGGTCCCTATAGAACTATAATTTCCTATGCTATAGCTAGGATGAATATTGTTTTTCGCCAATATTTCGATTTGTTTGAGCTTTTTTCCCTTCATTTAGATTTCAGTCTCCGTTTGAGGTGTTCTAACTTTCAATTGAATACTTGAAATGGTGAATGTACTTTTCTATGGTCATACTTCAACCACTTATATATATATCCTTTCTCCACCTATTTTTTCTTCAAGACCCCGCTATAAAATTAAGTTTTATTAATTAAATCAATCTAGAATTCAATTTTATCAGGCGTTTTATATTTATTATCCTCAAAGTATTGGTCCTACTTCTAAATTTTGAATATTTTTGAAAAATTTAAAACATCTCTAGACAAGTCAAGGGGAACAAAAGACTCAAATTAAGTATAACACCCCATGCCAATAGACAAAATTGGGGCAGATCTAGGACAGTACTGGAATATTAGATTGGTCCACAAAAGGTTGAAAATTGAAATTGTGTATAGAGCAAAAGGGGGCCACAAAAGGAAAGAAAAAGACTAGTTCCTTTGTTACCAAAGAGCCTCCACAATGGAACGGGATTCCTTCATTCTTAATCAGTTATCTTTCAAGTATTCAACAGATTCTATGTCACATGACGAATACTAAATCTTGTTGTTTAATTTGACGTATATGCTAACTCAATGTTCGATTTCTGCATGGATCGATAACATCTTTAGTGGGACATACGTAGCATGAATCTGAATTAGTTTAATCAGTGGATACATAAATACCAAAATGCCTCCACATTTTTTAACGGGATTTCTCCATTCTTAATAAGATATCTTTCGAGCATTCAATAGATGCTATGTCACATGAAGAATACTGAATCTTGTTGTTTAATTTGACGTGTATGCTAACTCAATGTTCGATTTATGCATGGATCGATTTCATCTTTAATGAGACATACGTAGCATGAATCTGAATTAGTTTAACTAGTGGGTACATGAATACCAAAAAAAGAAATAAGTCTCTTTGTTTGACCCACACGAAGTCAACACTTGTGTTTTTGCATGGAAATTGATATATGAACCAGTCTAGATATAAGACTTACCTAATTAATTAAAATTGTTTAAATTAATATAATCAACTAACACTGTATTGCCACGTTTTTTCTCTATATATAAGTACATTGTTTCTACCATAAAAATTCATCAAATTAATTAAAATCCTTTCTCCTCTTCAATTCCTTCTTCAAGTTACCAATTTTATTTTTATTTTTTGAAATATTTCATATATTATAATGTGTACAACAATGAATATTTTGGCAACTGAAAAAATAAAGGAAAATTATGAGCAAAAACTTGAGTGTAGTTATCAAAAAGGAGTCAGGCATTTATGTGAAAGTGGGATTACTAAAATTCCAAGAAAATATATATTGCCAATTTCAGATAGGCCTTTAATTGTGAAAAAAGAAGAAAAAATTGAAGAAAATCTCAACTTGCCTGTTATTGATTTTGCTCAATTGCAAGGCCCCAATAGATCTCAAGTTCTCAAATCACTTGCCAAAGCTTGTGAAGAATATGGATTTTTTCAGGTAACATTTGAACTTTGTACACTCATCCCTTTAACCACTTCTCTTTTTTCGATAACCGTGATGTCTGAGACAACTTACACGTACATGAACTAATTTCACGAGTACCTGCTATCTCCAAAATCAACATATGTATCGAGTAACTCCGTCCACCAAGAATTAAACAGATGAGAAAGAATCACTTTGTGTTTTAGTTAAAATCTGAGACCTCATGATTTTCAATCCACTTTAATTTATTGACCACGAGGACTCAATTCTTTTATATTTCTCATTACTAAAAGGGATCACATTTTCTTCCTTTTCTCCTTGGCTTTTTGGAACCTTCTTCATATACATTTTGAATTCTTAAGCTTATACATACACACATGTGCATAATTCTAGTCAAAAGTAATGAACTCAATTGAACTCACAAACATCGAAATAAGCTCTTGCTTCACTCTTGTGATGTGGTGTACGTATTGAAAATATTATTTCATTCTTAACCAGATATTTCCTGTTAGACCTTGAAAATAATGTCATCATCGATAAAGAGCACAAAAATATCTCATAATGAAACTTGTTTTATACGAATTTAAATTAGTCGGACCTGTAGATTCTGACTTCTTTGTTATCTTGATGCAGTTGGTGAATCATGGTATTCATAGTGACACAATTCAACACATAATTGAAGTTGGCAAAAAATTCTTTGAACTTCCCTTTGAAGAAAGAGCCAAATACATGTCTATTGATATGCAAGCACCAGTAAGAGTTGGCACAAGTTTCAATCAAAATAAAGATGGAGTATTTTGTTGGAGGGATTTTCTTAAACTTAGTTGCCATTCTTTGTCAAGTGATTTGCTCTCACTTTGGCCCTCTTCTCCAGTAGATCTCAGGTGATAATTATTTTAATATTATAAAATAATAATAATTAAAAAAAACAAAGTCAACTTTTATAATAAGATCTCTACTTGCATTATTAAATTTCATAACTTACCAATTCAATTAGATTGCTTACTTAATCATTTCTAAAGTCAACTACTTTACCTGTTTCATTTTACGTGACATTATAGTTTAATTATTTTCAAAAGTCAAATATTTAAGTATTATTGAAACTTTAATTATTCTAATACTATATTTATGTAGTTTTTAAGTATATAAATTTCTTCAGAAAAAGTAAATTGACATGAAAAATTAAGTAGATTCTTTAACATAAATAACCAGTATCTCAAACGCTTAAACTAAATATAGCCAGAGGACGTATAATATGTGTATAACCATGTATAATTAGTGTATAATTATGTATATTATGTACGATCTTTTTCTAATAGTTACTTTTTTGATTGATGAATAGGGAGGCAGCTTCAAACTACTCAAATCAAGCAAAATTCTTGTACCAATTGCTAGTTGGAGCAATTCTTGAAAGTTTGGGATTAGTGAATAATGAAAACAATAATGATAGTCAAAATTTGAAAGAGTTTGAGGATGGGAGCCAACTTTTAGTATTGAATTGTTATCCTTCTTGTCCAGAGCCAGATTTAACACTTGGAATGCCACCACATTCAGATTATGGCTTACTTACACTTTTACTACAAGATGAAGTGAAAGGTTTACAAATACAACATCAAGGAAAATGGTTGACTGTTGAACCTATTCCTAATTCCTTTGTTGTCAATGTTGGAGACCATCTTGAGGTCAGTTCTGTTTCAATTTACGTGATACTATTACTATTTTTAGGGATTTGAATGACCTTTTTGTTCAAAACTTAAAAAAATCATTTATCATTTAACTTCGACATAGGGAGAGTTTTGTAGAAATAATGTTCACTAACCACTTTTCAGTCGTGTTTTTAAGAAATAGATATTGGTATGGAGTTTTAAGTTTAATACGGGAACTTCAAGTCATTTCTCAATTACAAAGGCTGAAAAGTGCTTATTTGTCAATTTAAGGCTCCCCTCTTTAATAAAACCGTACTCGACACAAATCTGGATTAGTCTGATCCCGATATGGTATCAAACACCGAGTGAAAAACCAAAAAAAATACTCTAAATTATTCTAATTTATGTGTTTCTCAAAATATTATCTAATTTTTTTCCCTATCAATTTTACAGATTTTCAGCAATGGAAGGTACAAAAGTGTGCTACATAGGGTACTTGTAAATTCATCAAAATCAAGAATCTCAGTTGCTTCACTACATAGTTTACCTTATAGCTCCAAAATTCAGCCTTCTCCAAATCTCATCAATGAATCAAACCCTAAACTCTACGAGGATACTGATTTTACTACTTTTCTTGAATATCTTTCATCTTGTGAACACAAGAGCAAAAGTTTCTTGGAATCTAGAAAATTGGTTAATTAATCAAATCACGAGTTCGAGCCCTGAAAATAGAGTCACATGCTTTACCCTATAAACAACCAGAGACTTCTCAACAGGAATCTGAATTAGTCAAGTACCAATATATCAGAGATTATAATTTTGTGTATGTTATTAGTAGTAGTGATTGTTAATTATCCCAAATTAGAAAATAAGTTAATTATTTGCAAAAAGGAGCATGGGCAACCATATTATTGTAATTCTTTCGTTGTATGGCTTAAAAGATAATTATAGTTTTCATGTGTATTTAACGGTTGTATTTAAAATTTCACTTTTTTTATTTTTAAGTTTTTAGTTGCATAGTCCACTATTTTCTTAGAATAATGTTCAAAAACTCGATATACAACATTATATACCTGGCATACAAAGTTTTGATGTTTTTTCCCAACATGTTTAAGTATATAAATATTATACACAACTAAGTTTTAAAATAAAAATCAGTGTGAAATTTGAATGAGATATATCTTTCTTTTTTCAAATTCAAAATGTTCATAAATATTGAATAAGGGTTTAATAAGGAGATCTCTTAATTACTTGATCAAGGAACAGTGCTTTCGAACAAGCGGCGTTTATTCAAACAAAGGGAGGCGAAGGTTTCCTTGTTTAGTAGGTCTAACAACCCCCTTGTTGTGTTGCATTTTGTGATCTTCCGCTTCAGAGAAGAGAAAGCGGTAAAAACCTCTCTTATTCGGTCACCGAGAAGTTGGAGCCGGGCTTTTAGAGATGAGGCTTTTTGGCGAAGCCAAGTCAATTTCGGAGTTCCGTTCTTTCAATCTCTCCGCCAGCGCCATGGAAGCGCTCTTCTAATACTGATTTTCGTAACATAGGGAAACCATTGGACATTGATTTTAAGCAAAAAATAAAATAAAATTGAGGTTGTTTCTCAATTTTGACCCTAGATTTTCAATGTGTTTTTTTGTCGTGAGTATCGCTACATCTCATATGAATCCTTTTTCTTATCAATTAGTAATATAAGACTTTGTTCGCACATTCAATCTCCCCCTCCCCCTCCCCCTTAAAACTAAGTACCACATAACTCATCACGAACTAAGTTCTATATAATTCATCATCTTATGAGTTTTTTTTAAGATTAATTATAATGTTCATCCATATGAGGCTGAGGTAGTAAATCAGCCCTTACACAAGTAAAGGTGTGTCATTATTAGTTCATCATCTTCATACTCGTCTTATCCAACATGAATTTAGCATTTGTTATATGCAATTTTATACTAGCTATAAATATTAAATTTTATTCGCACGCTCAATATTTCCCTCAAATATTAATATTTTGGCTAAAAATATCCTCTTCATTAATTAACTAGCTTTAAAATACCCTCTAACAAGCCAAATAACTCAAACGCATTACCCTTTAGGTTCTACTAAAATTACTTCAAAATAAGAAGAAATAAAAGGTCAATTTTACCATTGAACTATTTGAAATAGGACAATTTCTTTTTCTTATTCTTTTATTTTGACCTAATTTGAAAAATTCAAAAAAAAAATTCCCTTTTTCCCTTAGATTTAATTGGAAATTATTGGAATAGATTATTCAACTTATATATATATATATATTATATAATGTGGACGCAGGGACCTAAAGTCCCAAATTTGTTCATTTTTAGTACTAGATTGACAATTGAAGTGTGAAGTTAGTGTAATTAATTGACCTTTAATTAACAAACATAATACAATTGACATATCACTAGAGTCAATTATTTGGGCTACGTGTACAACTCTAATGATGTGTACAGTACGAAGGAAGTCATTTTCTGATGGAAAATATTATAACAATAATAACATATATATTTATATAATTTTACGAATGGAATCTAAAAATAGTAGTTTGTTGTTCGTGTACGTAATTTCATTCCTACCTTAAGTAGGTAAAGATATTGTGTTTTATAGACTCTCGGCTCAAGTAAAGTATATAATTATGTTATTATACTGAAAACAATGAATGAGAGAACAATATCAATGTCAAGTGATATGATAACCAAAGTCAAGAAAACAAAATCGAAGAATAAGATAGTATGTGAGAGTAATAAAACCAGTATTGATAGGAAAACTAGACAATGTTCGATTACTTACAAACATTCTATCATAATTCTCGAATTCCAAATCTTCCTATTTAAGATTATATCCACGATAAGCTGCAAGTGTATCATAACTTATCTAATCATTTAACTGTATCTTTAATACCTCTCCTATGTCCACTATAATCAACTTTTCACAACTCTTCAAACACATGTAAACTAGCTCATAGGCCGTAGTTTTACTTTGTAAGATGTAACCTTCGAGGGCTAAATCAAAATTATAATAATTATGGGTTCCACAGAATTTTAGTAATTTAATTAGACTCTTTTTTTTTTTTGAAATAGAGTGCTGGGGCCGTTTATTAAATGGGCTAAGAAATTTAATTAGACTCAAATATGGTTAAAAACATATATAAACTATTATTTTTTTCGTGAGCTTCGTACATATAACTATCTGTTATTTTATTTTATTTTGCTACTTAACTATCACCATCTATATATTTAAACATACCTCAACAATCAGTTGTTTACTTTTCCTATCTGAATAATCACTATCATTCATGTACAGACGCGGATGCACCCTATAAGGTCTGGGTGCACGTGCACCCATTAACTTCGGAAAAAAATATATGTGTATATATGTATATTTATCTTGAGAAACTGACAGAAATTAGAATATAATTAACAGTGCACCCATGAGGAGCATAAGAATGATGTTGTGCTACTGGTATAAGTCAAAAATACCACCTGCGAGACCTGAGTTTGAATCAAGCTAGACTTTTATTTTCATTGTTTTTATTTTAAGTTTATCTTAGAGCTCATATTTAAGTTAAGCTAATATTGGTGCACCCAAAATCTTCAAATCTTGGGTTCACCTCGATTCGTTTAGAGCGTTTTTATGATCATTTTCAACACATCAAATCCATTTAAAGCCTAGATTTGCTATTTGGTGAATTTTTCCACTTTGGTTTACGGCACAATCTGGTTGGCCATAATTCAAAGTCCATACATATATATATATATATATATATCCTTTGGATTGACTCATTGACAACTGACCAAAGAAATAAAGTCACCTTCTATTATTAAATTTCTGGTCTCCCATAATAAAATAATAATAAAGATCTAGAAGAAAATTAAAGTTTTTTTTCCCAAATTTCAACTGCAGACATTTTACGACAAAGAAAAAAAAAGATAGTATGAATTTTGACCAAGTACTACTAAATTAATGTCAAATGAGTGGTGTGTTTGTTAAGGAGAAAAATATTTCTTTTAAAATACTTTCAATTTTCTTATGTTGATTAATCAAAGTATGTCATTTGAGGGAAACAAATTCTAATAAATAAATAAATGACTATCTTAATAAAAAGTAAAAAATACTAAGTGACAATATAACTTATAAGTGACATTTCACGCTAATTGTCTCCTGCTCCTTCACCTCCACCATTTTGCCCCCTTGCCCTCCTAAGACTCCACCTCAGGATTGTACCGATAAATTATATAATATTTATATAAATTATATATAAAAAAAATTCTATACTTTATTTATGGTCTATTTAACTCATTTACCATATTTACTCTTTTTTGGCTTTAATAGAAGATATTATTAATATTTTTAACCAGTGGTAGCATTCTAAGCTATTTGAAGTATTTTCATGATTAGTAAAAACAACTCTGAGCTGATATAATTTGCTTCTCTAAAGTTGTGGTTCATGTATATATACAACAATTTCAGACAATTAATTTAATAACTTGCAATCATTAGTAATATGTAAGTGTAAAAGAGTGTCATCCACAAGGTAATGACAAGATCTGTATATGCTATACCTTTTTCAGATCTCACGTGTGGAATTTCATAATTATTGTTGTAGGTTCTAGAAAGTAACAAAATGGACCATTTTCTTAAATATATTTCTAAGCAGTTTTGACCTAGTAAATTTGTTAAAAGTGACCATTTTTAATACTCGTCAAATATTTAATAATTATATTTATGGAAACTCAAATTTTTTTTAGCAAGAACTCACATTTAGAGGTGCAATTTTTATAGTTTCTATTATTTTGGGTTTATTTTCTAGAGTTTGATATAGCTCTTTAGGTGCACCTTCTACTATTTTTGTTCTACTAATTTTTGGTATCTAGTGCAATATTTTGTGCAATTTTTAGAATTTGATGAAAAATATATTGATGCTTATTGTTAAATCTTTTTTCACATGAGTCCCCCTCAAATTCAATAGATAGAGTTCATTAAACTTTAAACCTAATGTTGAGTTTGAATCAATTAGGTGGTTGTTGATCCCATTTCAATGAAATTAATGTAAAAGTATTCAAGTCCTTAGAACCGACATTTCTAGTTATCATGAGAACTAGATACCACATGGGCAGGAACAAAGTTTTGGAGCAACAATAAAGTTATCTTTGTCTGATTTATAGATTACAGATTTGAACCGTGAAAATAGTCACTAATATTGACATTAAGATAGATTGTCTACATCATACTCATTGGGATGTATGCCCTTCCCTAAATCCTGCTAATATGAGATACTTGATGCTTCAAGTTATCCTTAATTGATACAGAACTCATAAATTTAAAATGTTAGCTCTATATAATCTGGTGCATGCGTTGGCGCAAGGGTCAATCTTAATTGGTGAAACATGACCTCTTTCTTCTCTTTTTTGGTTGTCGTTGTGTGGTCTATAGATTATGGGTTCGAGCTATGGAAACAATCAATAATATTGACATTAGGATGGATTGTCTACGTCATACTACTCCTCACTGGAATGTGGCCCTTCCCCCAATCCTGCTAACATAAGATATACTTTATGCTCCGAGCTATCCTTAATTGATATAGATCTCATAAAATCAAAATGTTAGCTCTATATAATCATGGCGCAAGGCTCAATCTTAGTAAAACATGGCCTCTTTCTTTCTTTTTTTCTTTTTTGATTTCCAGCCAAATATCTTATATTTACATTAAAGTCCGATTAAATTCAAGTTTATTTTTTTGTTTTCCACTCAAAGTCCGGTACTCTTAGAGTTTGACTAAATCCGAATTCGCTCCGAAAAATCCCACATTGGGATAAAACGCCCTCTAACAAAAGTGACTCTATACCAAGGAGACTCAGTTCGAGACCTTTGATTAAAAATAAATGAATACTTATCCACCACAACCTTTGTCGGTGAAACATGGCCACTTTTGTTGTTGAGTCATGTGGTCCGAGTTCTATCCAAATATGTCCTAGACAGAAGGGTACAATGACAGGGATGTTGTAGTTATTGTTAACTACAATCCTACATTTGAACGTTTGAGTCTAACATCTTTCATGTGACTAGCTGGATACTCGTTTTATTCTTTAAAGTGAGATTTTCTTTATATGAATTTAAATAAATCAGATTTTAAAATAAATACGGGTTAGTTTATACAAATAGTTATTAAATTTACGCTTTTTTAATTCAAAAATGTATTTCATTAATTCTCTGAAATTTATATTTTATAATACTAAAGTTACTAAACTAATTATTTATATAACATTAAAGTCATAAAACTAGTTTTTATAACGATAAAATAACTAAACTAAATTCCACGTGAGAAAATCTTTTATTTAAGAAAGTCAAATTTTCATATCTATATAACTATATTTTATCTTTTTACAGTAATTTTCTTACTTGGCATGTACACAGTGACAAATTGATATTCTGGCAATGACGTGTCATTTTCAAGGCAGAAATTTGATTTTTTAGTGATTTGTATTTTTTTTGGATAAGTAAAATATCTATTTGGAATATGGATTGACTTTTCATTTTTTATTTTTGAGTTATTTTATTATCTTTGTTTAAAATCAAGTGTTTATTAGCACTTTTTAAAGTTATTCGAATACTGAAAAAGTATTTTAAAGTTATTTTAAATTAAAAGTACTTAAGATAAGTCAATTCAAACATGCTCTTAATCACTTCATTACTTTACTGTTACAAGAACTCAATTTTATGAATTTAGTATCGCAATTAGTTAATTCAAATGCTTCATTGTTATCATTCGAGAGAAGGGCCAAAATAGTCCTTCATCTTTGGGTTAAAACTCAAAGTCATCCTTGAATTTTCACATGGAGCACTAGTAGTTCCTCATGTTTGCAATATTGGTGCACTTTGATCCTCCCTAAACTTTTGCCTATTTTTTAATATTAATTTTATTCATAATTTTATGTAAGGAATGTCCCATCGTCTTTTTATATATTTAGTAGAAATAATAACTCTATGTGAGAGAAGGTGAGAAGAAGAACACCTTGTTCTGTTCAGTATAAATATTACTGCAGCTAAACTAAGAACATTTTAACATATGACATTGCAAGAAAAGAAAAATTTGTACCATTACACGTGAAATCGTCGTGATGAACCTCTCGACTTTACCTGCAATACGATTTCTACTAAATAAAACAAAGTGTTTTTCTTCTCACAGTCTCTCACATGGAGTTATTATTTCTACTAAATATATAAATTGACGATTAAATATTCCAAACATAAATTATGACTAAAATCAATGTTAAAAAATAGGTAAAATTTTGAAGGAGGACCAAAAGTGCACCAATATTACAAACATGAGGGACTATTAATGCTCCATGTAAAAGCTCAAGGATGACTTTGAGTCTTAACCCAAAGATGAGGGACTATTTTGAGTCTTTTCTCTTATCATTCAAGAATGGGGTACAATTACTGATTTTCCTTCTCTTAATTAGAGGTTTAAATCTCAAATCATAAAATATGAATAATAAAAAATTTACTGTAGTAGATAGCCCTGTTTGCTACAAATTTCAAAGTAACAAGAAATAAATTATAATTACAAAAAATATGAAAAAATATGAATATTTATTGATAAATCAATATCGATACAAATTTGTTCCTTCAATTCATTCCTTTCTCATAAGATTTATCCATAATTCTACCCTTAATTCTTCTCTCATAAGATTTGTATTCATGATTCCACCCTTAATTCTTCTCTCATAAGACTTATCGTAGTGGCGTATTTTTCAAATTATGGATGACTTGAATTTCTTTGTGATTCGAGGGCCTTTAATGACATATTTTCGAACTTAGATGATTTGAATTTGATCTATTTATGCATATTCCTTTTATATAGGCATAAATAGGATTTAAGGTTAGAGTAAGTCTCCGGAAATTCCAATTAAAATCAAATACATTTTATAGAGTTCAACTAGAATTGAACACGTCAAACACATTTTACCATGCAAATTTAAATTAATCGACCTTTAATACTAATACGGTACACATAATTGAGAAGAAAAGAAGAGTACCCCAGTAACTTTTACTGTTTATGAAAAAACATGTGCCACCCAGTGAAAACAAAAAAGGAAGAAGAAAACTTTATACAACAAAAAAAGGAATCTGCAGTAAAGGACAATTAGCTCACACAAATTTTCCAACTAACTCCAATATTGAAAAAAGAAGAAGACAGGTAGCGAATATAGCTAAACCCACCATTAGTGCGCTCTAGCTATACACACAAATTCAGTTATCCACTCCATTTTCACTTTCACTTTTTCTATATAGCACACAACTTCTCTCTCCATTGATATTTTCAAGCTCTAGCTATCTGCATTTTGGATAATTATTACTTTGAGATGATGATCAGAGATAAAATTTTGAAATTGCATCACCGGCATAAGTCGTCGTCTTCTTTTTCGGAGAAATCAGGACATCGATTCGACTTCTCCTTCTCCAACCTTCAAGCTCGACAGGTCTATCTCTATCTATCTATCTCTCTGTTTGTATTTTGAGTATTTCGAAGTATAATTTACAGCTTAATAGTACGAATACGAATTATAGAACTGTGTACTATGTTGTTCGATTGGTTTACTATTTAGATGCCCGATAGAGTTGGGAATAATTTGAGTTTTTCAAGCAAATTTATCAATGTGTGTATTATGAGTATCTCGAGGTATAATTTACAGCTTAAGTACGGATTATTGAATGTGCAATTAGCTCATGAAACTGAATTTTTCCTGCTGTTTAATTGGTTTAATACTAGTTACATGCCTGATAGTCGATAGAGTTAGGTAATTCTGCAATATTTTGTGTTTTCAAGCAAATTAATCAATGTGTGTGTGAGAGAGAGACTGGTATTGTGACTGTGAGTATCTCGAGGTATAATTTACAGCTGAAGTACGGATTATAGAATGTGCAATTAGCTCTTCATACTGATTATATCTTCTTCTGTTTTCTGCTTTTTTTAATTGGTTAACTATTTACAAGCTTTTATAAGTTTTGAAGCAAATAAATCAATGTCATTCTGTGTGTGTTTCTATATGTGTGTTTTGAGTATCTCGAAGTATAATTTACAGCTTAATATGAATTTTAGAACGTGCAATTAGCTCTTTGATACTGATTTTTCCTGCTGTTTAATTGGCTTACTGTTTACGCACCTGGTAGAGTTGGGAATTTCTGCGATAATTTGTGATTTTTAGAAGAACAAAAACGTTGAAGCAATTAAATCAATGCTGTGTGATATATTTGGATTGTTCTTATTCGTGTTTGATTCTGTGTGTAAGTTACCGTTTCAGCTAAATGTTATTTTGGCACACTGTGTTGATAAAGGAGAGCATAAGTGCATGTGCTTTATTCTAATACTTTTTCTGCAACATGTGTTCTTATTTGGACATATCTGTTGGATAGGCTGGAATTTATCTTCTTCTGCAATATTTTATTGTACAAGTCTTTGTTATTTGTTCCAAGTCACGGAAAGCTATTAGATAGGCATAACTTTGTTGATTCATCGAAATTATACTGGAATCTTTTACTGAAGAGTGAACCAAAACTTATGATATTCCAAATAGGGGAATTGTGCTATAGAAAATGCATAAGAAATCTTCATTAAGTGTCCACTTTGCATTCCTAATTGCGGGTTTCACAAGTATTAAAATAATACGAAAGGGGCTTTTCCAAAATTTAGAGGGGTCACTGGATATGACCAATTTGTGGGTCTGACACTGAATGTTGTGGTATTTAACATGGGAAATAGAGATGAGTGTAAGTTATAGTTATCCGTGCCTACTTATGCGATTGAAATGATCAAAATAACTGCAAGACTATAGTTAGACTAGAGTGAGATGTTAAGCAAACTTCTGAATATGACAAATCTAATTTCAAAACAACAATCAGCAAACTATTAGCTGTATACAACCAGATGGCTGAACTAGTCGAAGTAGGTCAATCTACTAATGAAACATTCAATTGCTTTTGTTCAGCAGTTGATTCTGGAAGATGAGTAAGCACTAACAGAGGTTCTGAGTGGCAGTTGTGTGATGTATCATGTATGCATGGGCTGTGAACCTGGTTTTCCGTTGTCCATTAGTTTCTTTTTTTGCCTTAGTCGCGGTAAATGTGAAAATGAAATTTGTTAAAAGCCATTTGCTGCCTGCTACTGGCTGCTGCCATGCAAACATCTGAAGCATTTTTTCTCCTAAATTACATGAAATAAGGATTACGGTTCTCTTTACAGTTGGCTGGAGACAAGGAGAAAGAAACACCAGAAAAACATATTTTTTTGGAAACAATGGATTGGCAAATGCTCCAGAATTGATGTAACCAGTCTGTTACTCTGGTATTATTAGTAATAAACTATTGAACTAGGAACCACGTTGCAGTATAAGCCATATGTACAATGGTACAAATAAATGACACATACGGAGGTGCACGGAAGGGTTAGTACCTGAATTTAGAAGTGCAAAACAGAAAAATAGATCATAATAGCTTTGATTGACAGTACACAAGGAAATATATATAAACAACACATAAATATTTCTGGGATATAATAATATTGGACAATGTAGGAAATGAATAACTCATAAAGGAAACAGCCTTAAAAATATTCTAGGTCAAATTGGTACCATATACACCGTCTTGTCTTGTCTCGTCTTACATATTCGCTTATTAACTGCTGTAGACTCTATTTTCCTCTTGGATTTTCACTTCTTGCCTCATTTATTGCTGAGGTTCTGTCAGAAACAGCCTCTGTACTTCGGAGGTAAGGTCTGTGTACACTCTTCCCTCCCCACACCCCACTTGTGGGATTACACTGGATATATTGTTGTTACCTCATTAAATGTTTCAAAAGATCCAATCGTTGTTCTTGTAAATTTGTAATGTTTAACATGGTGAATTTCTTACCCTGCTTTCAGTATTTGTGACTGAACAGATACTCTTAACTCTTAAGATAATGACTAGCTACAAAATCCTTTTCTCAAACTGCTTATATCTATGGAACATTTTTTCCAATGTCTATATTTCTTTTACTTGTTAGATGGAATTCAAAGACTAATCATCTAACATTGACGTCTCAATGGCCTCGTTATCATCATCTTGACTGAAACTTTACATCCAATTTCAGTTTATCAGACTTTCTATGGGTTTGCTTCCCTCAGGTACCTAAAGGATGGGACAAACTTTCCCTCTCTCTTATCTCTGTGGAAACAGGGAAAACAGTCAGCAAATCAGGGAAAGCCTCAGTACGAAATGGTAATTGCAAATGGACAGAAACATGGTCACAGTCCATGTGGATTACCCCAGATGATATTTCAAACAACCAAGAGCAATTCCCTCTTAAGTTTATTGTAACAATGGTCAGACACCTTCCTATATTTCTATCTGTTGAAGTTATCGGTTCAATAAGCTTTAAGCTTACTGAATTTGCTACACTTGGCTCTTAGTTTTCATGTTTATAACGTTATCAGTTTTCTGTTTCAGGGATCTGCAAGATCTAGCATTCTCGGAGAGGCTTCTGTAAATCTTGCTCGCTTCAGGGATGCAAAAGCTTTTACTCCAGTTTCCTTACCTTTGAAAAAATGTAACCATGGCACAGTTCTACAAGTGAGACCTCTTCTAATACTTTCAAGTTTGATGTATGCACTTTAAAATGCTAAACATTATCCAGTATATCCTATGATTACCATTTCTTTCCTGCATGTTAATTCAACAAGTTCAGGAATTACTCTTTGTAGACCCACCATAACGTATTTCTCCAAGATTCTATGCTTCTTTTGCAATAAACAGGTTCATTTTCCGTTACTCAAGTGCAAAGAAACTTCTTTTTTGTTCTTTTCTGTTGCTTTACCTGGAACAAATAACCTATTTTTTTAACGAATGAATCAATATTAATACGAGCTTAGATGACGAACTCTGTGTATCAACTAGCTTCTCAGATCTTAGTAATCCCCTTTAGAAAGATTTTCTTTTCATTTGTGCTCAATAATTCTCAAGTAAGTTTTAGGTTTGCTTCTCAGTAATCGAATGTAATTTGTTTTCCATTCAATAGTATCCATGTAATTCTACAAGTTATATACTGAAAGAATACTTGTTTTGTCATCTTACTTTGCTCATAAGAATTTGAGAGCCACATAACTTTGCATGCTTGTATGCTATTTTTACTTGCTTTTTAATGTAAAATTGAATATGTTTTTAGAATTAAGGATTTCATATTAAATATGTGAAGATCCAAGAAAGCAATAGAATTGAACAAATTTGATTTACTTGAATAAAAATTTCCCAGCTTTAACTTCTTTCATCTCAAATGCAATAAATTACTCATAATTTGGAGCATCTTAATGTTGATCCCATCCTGAATGCCTGAGGTCCTTGTTGAAGATTTTCAGCCAATTCCCTTAGGTTCTTGGCTTATATTTCATTCAGGAACATGTTACCTAAAGCACACCTGAGTACATAATAATCTCAGCTTTTGGCCTTACCTACTCTCACTGATTCAATTTCTTATGTTTCTGCAGCTGGAGATCAAGTGTCTGACATCAATCAGGTTTGTCACTAGAACACAACAACTTCTTCCTTAGTTTTCAACATTTCTGTTTCTTTTTTTTTTTTCTCTATCCATAGTAAAAAGAATCAGTTTAAAATCGTAGGGATAATGAATCCAAAGACATGCCCTTCTATGCTGAAGAACAGAACATGGAATACAATAACATGGAAATGAAATCAGAGGTATCTAACTATCTAGTGAGAAAGTTTTATGCATCTGTCCATATACATTAGGATATTATATGAGAAAAATCTTGTTTTTGAACTAATATCCAAATATTTGATTATTCACCCAATTAGAACTAGTATTGTACTTAAAGTTTGGATATCCATTTTCGCTTTTTAATTCACAATTAAAATGCAAATAATAGAATACTAGGCCTTAAATGGAAAATGATTAATACAATTATAGATTTATATGTCCTGTCTTCATTTTCAGTGTTGGCCAAGTTTGAGTTTTGATCTAACGCTTTCAGTCGGTAGTCAATCTAGAACCATCCAGATAAAAAAGTCCATAATTATTATATTTAAAGAGCTGGAAAGTGGCTGCAATATTTGCCTGGATCTCATTCTTGAATGCAACTTTAGTAGTTTAGACATGGCGTGGGACATGGACACAGACAGACATGCAGACTGCAATTTTTAAAAAAAATTAAGGGACATTACAAGAAAGCCAAGTAACTATAAAGTCATAGATATAGACCAAACAACTTGAATAACTAATCTCTGGATGCATATATAGGCTCAAATATCAGAAGTTGAAGTATATTTCTCATTATTATCAACGCATGTCTTCTCTTAGAGATCTTATTTTACTAGTATCAATGGTGCATTTATTTTGTTACTTCATCTTCTCTAGCTTCCTCTAGAATTTAAGCTAGATTATGCTTTCCCAACAGGAAACAAGTCTCCCACGGCTGAGTTCATATCATAGCTTTGCCTCTACAGAGGATTCATTGGGCAGAGAAAGCTTTTCATCCCAGAGTGACTCAAATAGGCATGGTAACCTCATAATTGGTAGACAAGAATCAATTGATTCCAGGAGTAGTGCATCCTGTGGTTCTTACTCTTTTTGTGAATCACCCAAATCGTACAACTCTCCCTATAATTTAATGATCTCGGGATCAGGAAAGAATGCTCAAAATCAAAAAGATGATTTCAAACAGTTCTCACATGATAACACCGCATCAGTGCAACTTTCTGCTTCCTCTAGAAACTCCTTACAAGCCAAAGATACTACCAGTAAAGAACTAATTGCAGAGGCCATGATGTGGGAACAAAATGCTCAAAGCTTAAAGATTGGCTTGGAAATGTCAAGGAAGGAGTTTGCTGACCAGTCACAACAGATAGAAAACCTTAAGATGGAGCTTTGTTCATTGGGAACAGAACGTGATGGATCGATGCAAGAAATCAAACACCTTGAGATCCTTTTACAAGAATCCATGGAAAAGGAAAAAGCAACTGAGAGTTTAATGCTCCGAGTCAGAGATATGGATAGTGTTGAAAAGATTTTAAAAGAGGAACTTAGGATTCAAAAAGAATCAAATGACGATATGTCTTTCCAGCTAAGTAAAACTCAAGAATCAAATATTCAACTAGTCTCTATTCTGCAGGAGATGGAAGAAACTGTTGAAAAGCAGAAATTGGAGATTAAGAACCTTTTAGAAGTAAAGTCGAATTCTGAGAACCAACAGAACCTAGAGGACAAGCTTCAACAGTTGCAGGAATCACAGAAAAATCTGGAAAACACCACTCTCCATCTGGAGAAAATCATCAGGGAGAAAACTCATGAGATTGAACTTGAACGAGATCACAGGACTCAGGCTCTTATAGATTGTGAAGAAAAATGGAAAAACAGGTCAAGAGAACAAGAAGAGGAAATTACTTATTTGAAGGCAGAGTTATCCAGACTTTTAAGTGCCGAGGACTCCAAGACAAGTGAGATCAAAGCTGAAGCTGACTGTGATCTGATCAAGGAAAATGAGACTCTCAAGGAAAGACTCCAGGAACTTGAGAGAGATTGCAAGGAGCTGACCGAAGAAAATCTGGAACTTCTGTACAAACTGAAATCAAAGGGAACTTCCTCTATCAGTGATCCCATTTTAAGATCATCTTCCGTTGACCATCAACTAAGTCAACAATCACCTAGTGGTTCTGAAAGTAAGCAGAAAACCTGTGATCAGGAAGAAAACTTAGCTCTGGAGTTTCACTCACAAGTTAAGGACAATGCTTTGAGGCCAAATGCTGAAATCAACTCCTGTTGCTTTGAAGTACAAGAACAAGATCAGAGAACTGAGGTTGTTGCAATGCCATCAGAATGTCAGCAGGAAGGAGATTGTCAAGATCGTTTCACTCATAAAAATGTACCCATAATATTTCAGAGTTCCGAGTCAGGACATATTGAAGATATCTATACCCTACTCAACACATTATGTAAGTATCTCGCATGTTTCTCGTGCAACAGGGTACAAGACAAAATGTCCTCCTTTCACTTATAAACACTGAGTTTTAAAATGCTATATGTAATTCAGATTTTTGTGAATGTACAGGTCATCCCGCTAAGGACGAGCAAGCTAATGCAGTGTTGAAAAAATTCCAGTTATTGAGGTACAGGTTGGCTCTATATCTTGATGGTAGCCAACATATCGAGGATGAACCCAAAACAACATTAAAGGATGCATGTGAAGTTCAAGATGAAGAAAAGGATGACCTTCCAAAGGAATATACTCCTTGTTCTTGCTGTGAAAGGCTTGAGGATTTAAATAAGGTGCTAGAGGGCAAGATTCAAAATTTAAGTAGTGATAGTTTAGCTAAGAACTCGGAGATACTGGAGCTGAAGACAAAATGTTTGAAAAAGGATGCAGAGATCGAAGCCCTAAGGCATCATCAGACTGATTTGCGTACTCAAATCTCTGATCTCCAGATGAGTAAATGTCTGATGGAGGAGAGAATGGAAAACATGCAACAAGAACTTAGTGCCACCTCCAATTCTTTAGACACTTCCACAAATGGTTTGATGTTTCTTGATCAATGTATTTGTGGAGGTGTCTCTAAAATGACGCATGAAATGAAATTATTAGAGCTAGAGAGTGATAAGTATGAGTTAGAACTTAATTTGCATGAATTAGAAAAAGAAAATGTAGATCTGTCAGAACGAGTATCAGGATTGGAAGCTCAACTAAGGCATTTGACTGATGCAATGGAATTCAATCGTTTGGAACTGCAGCATTCTGGTAATCGTATTGTGAGCCTTGAGAGCAAGATTAGAAAATTAGAACATCAAAAGGAGTCACAAAAGCTCGATATGAAAGAACAGTTGCTGGAGATGCAAAAGCGTTGGTTAGATGCTCAAGAAGAGTGCGAGTATCTGAAGAAAGTAAATCCAAAGCTCCAAGCAACAACAGAAAGTCTTATGGAAGAGTGTCGTTTGCTTCAAAACTTGAATGCAGAACTAAGGCAACAAAAATTAAAATTACATGTGAGCCATAATGTTTTGGAAGCAGAATTGCGGAAATCTCAGCATTCTTTCTCCACCTGTTTGAAAAGGATAGAGTCTTTAGAAGCTAACTTTTCTTCATTGATGGAAGAGATTGAATCAAAAGAGAAGATCCTTAAGTTCAAACTTGACGATCTCCACCTACAGACTAAAGAGCATGGAGAGAAATTTCTTGTAGAAGGGTGCACTCTGCACGAAATGTCTCCGGAGAACACAGTTGAAGTCGAAAAGTTGCAAGAACAGGTACAATCCCTGATGGTAGAGATGTCAGATCTTATGAGTGAACTTGGTACTTCCAAAGCCAAGGAGGGAACTTTGGCAGCTAATTGTGATAAGCTACTGAGGATGATGGAACATCTTGTATCCAGTGAAGCTAAGCTTAAATGCACCATTAATGAGCTTGAGTCAAAACTACTGTCTTCTGAATGTCAAATGCTGCAAATGACTGAAGAGAATTCTAGTCTAAAGATTCAACTGCATACATTACCATTACTTCAGGAGGAAGTTTTGTATCTTAAAGAAGCACTATCTGGGATGAAGTTTGAAAGTGAGAGAACACAAGTTACACTGCTGTTGAAATATGGAGATTGTGAAGAGTTGAAGGAAGAGAAGGCATCGTTACTTCAGGAAATCACCTGCATGCAGAAGGAAGTGGCTGAAGCAGAAAAATGCAAATACAAGACAATTGCACTAGAGGAGAAAGTCCTGAGGCTGGAAGGAGACTTAACTGCAAAAGAAGTAATGTGTGCCAAAGTTTCTGAGCTGAAAAATGAGCTTTACGAGCTTAGAAGATCAAATAGCCAACTTCTGTGGAAAATAAAATCCCTTCAATTCGAGAAAGAGAACTGCTTGAAGCAAGTCAAATCCCTCGAGGAAGAATTGTCAAAAAGACAATCAGACAACCAAAGAGAGGATGATGGTACCATTCCTACTCTAGATGAGTTGAAGTTTTCAAAGGTGAACCAAGTTACTTCTCTTATATATACTTTGAGTCAATGATACAGTAAGCAATGAATCTGACTTTTGTTTTGTTTTCTGAAAAAACAGGCAGAGGAAGAGAACTTCAGCAAGCATCAGCATGAGATAATTACTCAATCTCTTCAATCAGAGAAATACTTGAAAGTTCAGAAGATTCAAGGCAACTCTCAACTGGTACGTCGTACTAAAACTATTTTCATTCCTTTGTGTTCCTCAGTGCGTAATATTTACTGATTATTTTCATTTCAGGGAAAATATAATTAATATAATTTCCTTATCTTTATTAACCTCATGACATTCCCCCATATCTATTTAGGATGGAAACAAAGAAAGCAATTACTACAGAGATCTTCAAGGGACTCTTACCAAAAGTGTATCAGCGAACCAATTTCCGGGCGATACAGTAGCTCAGACTTTAGACAACAATTATATCCATGAATCCCATCTAATTAGGTGAGAGCCAATATAAAAAATAATTGTTTTATTTCCTGAACTTTGTTTGTGTTCTCATGATGTTTATGTCTTATGATCTTACTCCGCTACTGGTAAAATCCATCTAGTCTGAATATTCTTTCGAAAACTGTTAACCAATTATTGCTGAAAAATTGTCATTATCAACTGGAAACTGGTTTAGATACAGATTCCGTTTGTAGAATCTGCAACTTATAAACTCAAAATTGTAGCTTCACTTCTGAAAAGGATATATATTCGTCCAGGAAACCTCCTCTATGTGCTTGCTTTATTCTGTAGATTCAGAAATACTTATCTCCATTATCGACTAAAAGTATGTATGATCAACTTACTATTGTAATCTAATTAATCCGCATCTTTATATCTTCAGTTTGTCATCCAAAGGAAGGAACGATAATATGCAAAAAGTATCTCAGCTTGAATCTGAGCTACAAGAAATTCGTGATCGGTACCTGAACATAAGTCTTAAATATGCAGAAGTGGAGGATCAGCGCGAGCAACTCGTAATGACTTTGAAAGCAATACATGATCAGAAGACAGCTACAGGATACCGTAGCCTTTCCTCTTTCTGGTAAACTGGTGCTGATATGTGACAATTTTTCACCGGTACGCGATTTTCATACACAGCTCATTCAATGAAAGAATTGTAGAAATAAAATGTTGAAAAAGTATTGGGGTCATTTTCGTTGAACAGACCCCAGTATACGATAATTTAAAAATGTGACAATCGCCAATACAGTAGCAAATGTATAGGTAGTTTGTGATCCTCTTTGGTGAAGGAGTCATTTAGCAGAGTACAAGAAGTTCATTTCTGCCATTGTTGTACATGATTGGTCTAGGTAATTATTCCGATGCATTCAGCAAATTAAGCAATAAATTTTTAGAGTAAATTTTTTTTCCTTCTTTCCTTTTTCTTATAAATATTTTTCTTTATTCCGATTATCCAGGTATTAGTAATGCATGTATTAATTATGCGGATATTAGTTATTTCATCTTCTACCCCGCATAAGATAATACATAAATTCTATCATAACTTATACTTAAATTAGTTATGCAGGTTCCAAAATTGCAAACCAAAACCAAATTTTATACGTGAATAACTTATTTCATAACTATCAAACATTGTATAACTTATACAGAAATAAATAAATAAATAAGCTATTAGGAGTGTCAAATGGTATTGTTAGCAATCACAAATTGATTAACCAATAATTGATATCTTAATAGTTCATATTAGGAGTGTCAAATGGGCGGGTTGGGTTATGACTGCTCAATTTATCTGCTTAATCTCAATAATTTTAACATATTGTTAATTAACTTTTATACCACAATTTGAATTTCAACTCAAGAAAATAACAAAAATAAGTTACAAATGGAATCATAAATCTTTAAAAAATATAAAATAGATAGTAACTCATACTTTTAGGTATGATGACAATTACATTACATAAAAAAAGATGTTATTACTATAAATGGTAAGTATTTTTTTAATATATATTTATGTAAGTTCCCCTAAAAAAAAATGGGATCACCGAAGTGGGAAGCCTAAATGTTATTAAAGCCCAAAGGCTGTTCCCGTCCCTGTCCCTTTCTACGAACACAACATCAACTTGTTGAGCCTAACTATATATACGCCTTAAATCCTCTTCTATGTTTCGATGTGGCACAAATTTACTTATATTAGTTAGTGACCATGTGTCTTTTTTGTTTTGGATGTCACACATCTTGGTATTTCAAAATTTACACCAACTTACCGAGCACAATTTTCAGTTCGTTTATTCCCAAAAAGAACTTGTCATAATGAATCACAACTCTGCTCTATCTCTACTTTTAGTAGTACAATTTAATAATCCGGGAGTGTTTTTATTAAAAAAAAAAAAAAACATTACTATTTGTTATTTCATTTGTTGCGTCTTGCTATTTTGTTGTCGTGTTTTTTTTTTCATTGCTCTCAAATACACTCTTTGGATGTCCAATACATTGCAAATGTTACATCACTTAATGGGAGGAATGTACCCGAGAGGAAATAGGAATGTATCCGAAAAGAGATTTTCCTATTTTTTTATGCAATCCTACGTCAAGTGCTCCTCTATTGAACCAATAGTCCATAAAAAAAGAGTCTCCCCACACAAAGATGATATAAAATTTGTGTACATCTTACCCCTTACCCTTATCAAACCTCACTTGTGGGATTACACCAGTTATTTTATTATTGTAACTCCGCTTCAATAAAATTGTCTCATGAAATGACGATAGAAACTATAACGTACTCCTCTTTCTTCTAAAACCAATGGTAAATAAAAAGAATCAAAATGCAAAAGAATTTAACAATTTTATTTACGAATGAATGATGCAAAAAAAGTGCCTTTCGTTTTTCCAATTACACATTGCATAGCATTCCATATATAATTAGAAGAACACAGGCAAAAGTAAATAAACACTCTACAGAATAATAAGAATCTGAGAAGCTTGGTAGAGGGAGCATTACAACTCCTCTTACACCTTACCAACCTTCTGTCTTTACCCTCCTATCCCTTTCGTCTTTTTTTACAGTATTGAGTAAGCTCGGATCACCTCAACAATGGGTGCGCGACACAACGGACACTTTCCTCCGCCTCTCACCAATTCATTTGCACATTTTGAACAAGTGCACATGTGCCCACATCTGCCAATTGCATAAAACAAACGATTCATTTTAACTATTGAACAAAATATTTTGTTACTCAACTATATACTGTGTGTTTACATCATTAGATCACTATCCATAAAAAGGTCGGTGGGATTAGTAGCCTAGGTGAAAGGGCAGGTCACTGGTAAAACAGGTTAAATACACTAATAATAGAAAATTCTATACACTAGCAGTATGTATAAGTTGAATCCAGTTAAGATTCATTAGATTGCAAAATATGACTCTTACCTGTACAACAAGGAATCGATGTGACTATCACAACAAACACAGCAAGTACCCTTTTTCACGTTGCCCCACTTAGAACCATCGACTGAGGTCTCTGCAGCCCCTGGTTTACATTTGCATTCCAAACCCAATCAGATGGGAAAAAAAGTGGTGTGGTAAAACAGGGGGTTATGAGATGTTCGACATTTATAAGCAGCATTAACATTTCATAACACCATAGGTTGACAAACATACCTTGACCACCAGCTGATCGATTCAAAGCAGCTGAAACTTCCTGCCTGACAGAGCGTTGTAGCTCCAGTTGCATATCCATGCAGGATTCTAACATTCTTTGCATGTGGTTCATGCCTTGCTGCAGTCTTGCCATGTCTGATCTTAGTTCATTAATCATTTCCCACTCCTGCTCCAGAACAGCACAAAGTAAGCTCATAATACAGTGACATACGACTTTTGTATTTTTATAAAAGATGTAGATTGTGCCATACAAACTTAATAATTTAAAACAATTACCAATTGTCTGGCTTAAACAGAACAAAATCTCTTCTTATTCACGACAAGCACCAACCAAGATGCATTCTCTTTTCTAATACAGGTAAAGACTACCAGAATTGTGAAAATTTAGGAAGATCATCAAAATTGGAAAAGATGGTTCAAAAGATCTTGGAACATGTTGCTTCACTATCACTAGTTGCTAAAGAGTACGTGTAGCCTAATTTTATTTTTTGTTGTATATTATTACAAGAAAAAAAAGTGATAATTTGAAACCATTATCAATCGCCTGGCTTGATCAGAATATCGTCTGCTTTTCTCATTGGCAACATACATCAACTTAAACAGGATTTCCTTTCTGATACTGGTAAGCACAGATTGCTGATTTCTGAAAACTTGGTAAAATAAAGAGAACAGAAAAGATAGTACAAAAGATCATGGCGCCAATCACCCATCAGTAAAGAATATACCCAGAGTAGTTTTTCATTTTTCGTATGTGTTAGACCCAAGTCTTCTTACTAAATTACACGCATTAGGTATCAAGATCAATACTATCATATATATCACAGTTGATGCTGAATGGAAGCATATAACTCCAAGAACGAATCAATATCTTCTTTTTTTTTTGCTTTTTTGATAAGCAGGATGAAGCAGGTGACTTACAAGTTCAGAACGATGCACTGCATGACGTGGCCAACCTGAGTGATGCAAATCCTGATGCCAAAGTGGCTGGGGTGGTGGCACAGGAGGAGAGGGTAGCACAATTGAAGGCCGCCCAACTCCATCCTGCTGATCATCATTTTGCTCATCATTCTGCTGGTCCGGACCCATTTCAGGTGAAGCAGGAATAGGCAAGTTCCGATGCAGATCCCAATCAATAGGAGAGCGGCCTTGCCTTTCCACATATGACTGAATTAATTGATCTAAACTTTCACGGAAACCACTGCGAAGAAGGTTGGAAACACTCCTCCTACCCAACAAAGACTTCCAATAAACAACAGACCAAAAATATGCCTAGGAAGGCATGGAGTGGGAAAACACAATCAAGAAATAAATTTTACCTGCTAAGAAGCTCTCTAAGTTCCATACTATACACATTATCATCATCAGGTGGGTGGAATCTACTAACTCTCCTTAATGGGACAGGACGCCGCATTCGTGGAGGATCAGAAGGTCCTGCTGACCAAGACTCCACAGCTTCTCGTGAGGCATCCTCATGCCAAACCTCCTGGTTTTCTGGGAAATGATGTTCTGCTCTCCCCACATACGCTGTTGTTTCAAGGGACCTAGCAGTTGATGGATTTTCTTGCCAATTCCTGCTTACATTCTCTGTGGTCTCTTCAGTCCATATATTAGAATCATTTGATGTTAAATTACGTTGTATTCCTTCCTCAGATTCAACAACAGCTTCCACTCGATCCCTTCCTTGATTAGGAGGAGGTTGTTGATTCATACTCTGACCAGAATTCTCACTGCGATCAGGCAATTGATGCACAGTACTCTCTAGCTCGCTGGTCTGCATTTGTTCACCATTTTCATTCTCGACTTCCTGTGAAGGATGTGCATGAGTCTGATTATTTCTAGAATCACTGTTCCTACTATTAGATGAATTTTCAGAATTGTTGCTTACTTGACCACGCACAATGTTTTCTAATCTGGAGCGGAATCCTTCCCTGGTTGAGAAAAAAGATCACCAACTCATGAATTAAACTGACAAATATTATCATTTCCAACTGAGTAAAGAGCTAGACATCAAAATTTGTTAAATGGACAAGTTGAAAAAGAAGTAAGAAAGAGTCCCTCGTTAGGTCTAGGGACTGAATATCACCAATCGCCACAGAAAATATCTCATGCAAATATGTAACTAATCAAGTGCTTGTAAGTGAGACAGAACAATTAGGATACTTCAAATGTTTATTCCACAGAGGCTAATTTCCTCTAAGCCCATAGTACTTTCCAGATCTGCTAATTAAATAACTATAAAATTGGAACAAGGCAACAATACAAGCATCACCACATGCACTAACAACAACACCAACAATACCAATACCAATAATAATAGTTATTATTATTATAACTAAACATCAGTATAATCAGGACAACATTCAGTCTTACATGCATGCTAAGACCATAAAACATTTGAGTGTTCCTGTAAAGTTAGTTTGGTGAGAGACTGGTGAAAGGCCAGAAGCTACTTTTCTTTTTATGACACTGGTGTCCGAGCAGACATGTGCGCCAAGTCTAGAAGCTACGTTATCTTTTATTTTATTCTATTTGTTTTCAGAAAGTCCTTTTAATAATAATATTTATACTCAGTTTACAGATGGTAAACACATATCAAGTCATTTCAGATGTTTTTAATGTGTGAAAGAAAAGAACTTCAAATCCTTTCACCAATGAATAATATGTTATTGCTACATGGGAAAAGGAGGGGGAAACGCTTTACGCGGAAACAGCTCCAATCACCTACTCCATACATCCCAACTTGATGTCCAGATAGAGGAAGTGACAAAAAACAGAGGAAGTGACGAAAAAACATCAAGGTGGTACCTTTTTTCAGGAAATGGACATTAATTAGTAACAGTTTCCTTTTCCTTTTTATCTTTTTTTGCTGTATTGACTAAAGTGAAGTTTATGGCTTATCAAAATCAATTCACTTCTTGGTGTCATTTAGTAATAAAGAAAAAGGGGGAAAATAGCAAAGAAAAGATACCAAAACTTCATAAAAATAGAAAGGGGAAACCACAGATACAATTTGACAGCACTTTTGAAGAGAGAAACCTCCCAAAGTGAAGCTTCAAAGCAACAATTTTTTACTACTAATTTTGACAAACACAATGGCAGCAGAGGATCCCTAAATGTGATACCAACTAGTGTTCAGTTTAAACCTAACCTGAGTTCACCTCAGTTGTAGATGTACTCAAATACTCCCTCCGTCCTAATTTAAATAGCACCGTTTGACTTGGCACAAAGTTTAAGGAAAAAAAGGAACACTTTTGAAACTAGTGGTCTAAAACAAATCTTAGATATTTGTGTGGCTATAAATCATTTCATACAGGCTAAAAGGAGAATTTTAAAGTTAAATTGCTTCTAATTTTTTTTTTGAGAATTAAAAAGCAACATTAAATTGCTTCTAATTATAGAAAGGTGACTTTTTTGGGGGGACAAACTAAACGGAAAAAGGAGCCACATAAATTGGCCAGAGGGAGAAACAATTCTCATGCTAGTAGATTCAGTTTACAAGGCAGAAAACTGGCCGGCAGCTTCACTTGTCCATCAATAGCACAGGTATAAAGAAGCCTCAGTAAGATTAGACATCTTAAGTATAGCATGATAATGTTGCATTTATGAGATCAAACAGTAACTTACCAATTTCACCATTCATTTTCAGCGAATCAAAATTTCCACTATCATTTCTCTAAGAATTATGGTAAGGGGATTTTAGTAAATCAGAAGATTTTCTCACATCTTAGTGAGAGTGGGGAGCTTATGAGAAGATTTCTTTCGCGACTCTCTGGAGAAGATTTTCTCACAACTAAGAGATAAATGTGCAGTTGTTTACTATTCGAGTTGCAAGAGATACGCCCTAAGTTGCTCGGACTCAAGTGCTAGTATCCGACCCGGCAATGCAAACCTGAGGGTTAGATTTGGCAAAATCTAAATTTTAAGATTCCGGGGTCCAGATCCAAGTAGAGATACGGGTGTAAGGCGTTGGTTAAAAAAATCCAAACGTTTAAGTCGTCTTCCCTAAGAACCCTTCTTCTTTCAAGCTCTCTGGTTCTTCCCTCAGAAAAAGAAGAAGAAAATCACTCAAGGCCTTCCACCAACTCTCCTTACAGATCGTTGCTACCATCAACCAGAAGTAACAACACAACCACTTGAATTCTTAGTTTCTCTCTGGCTGGCTTGAAACTTGAAGCAACGAATATTGACCAATAGGAAAAGCTAAAAAGGAGACAAAAGGACTACAATTTTGAAGGTATGCCATTTCTCATGTCTTAAATATATTTTATCTTTTATTTTGAGAAATCAAAATCTCTTTTCCCCAAATTTGACCATAGACTCTGGTTAAAGTATCTGATGTGGGTTGACCAAATCCCACATGTATCCCGCACCCGTGTCATGTCGACATGGTACGGCAGCAAAAATGAAGAGTCCACACAACTTAGGATACACCATAATAGCCAAGGAAAAGACTGATCTTTAACTTTTTTTGCCATGGCAGTCCAACCAACTGCACAACAGCATAAAACACACCTACTACACGTTATTTACACCAACAATGCATGAACATGAAGTCCAATTAATTAGTAGGGCATATTTCATGAAGGCAAAAAGATCAAATATTAAAAACAAACCAGGCAACAAGACACTATATTACATACCTCAGCCCTGAGACGGTGTTACGTTGTCTTAGCTGAACTAGTTCACTTGCTGCTATTGAAGGTGGTCTCTCTTCCTCAGCAGGCCTTTCATGCAAGAATCTTCCTCTGAGAAGTGACTGTAGAAGGATATAAAAATTTGGACATGGAGCATTTAGTCATAATTTCTATTGAGAATGCCACACAAGAAAAGAGCACGAAGAAAAGTCCAGCTTAAGAATAAAGGCATAAAATCAGCAACCAACCTGAATCCGATTGCGATGGGCAAAATCAGATACTGCACGATGCTCTAGCAGACCCTGAAGTTCCCTCTGCCTTTCCCTTTCAATTCTCATAAGCAAATCAAGTAGAGCCTGCCTCCCACGCAGCCTCAACATATCCCTACGAATGTGCTCTGGTTGGGCTTCCTCATGGTCCACAACAGACCCATCACGAGCACGATCTCCTTGAGAACTAAGCCTAGTGGATTGTTCCTCCCTCTGGCTACCACGAGCTCCTCTCTGTTGACTAGTCATTTGAACCCATTCCCGCACAATTCTCACCCTTTCACGTTCTGTCTCCCCCAGCCATTCCCCTCTTGGACCACCATTTCTCTGAGGCTGAGAGACATTAGATGAATGGTCACTGATCCCACTCTCCATCCATCCACGAACAATTTGCCTCACCCTCTCCCTCTCAACTTCCCCTAGATCAGGAGATGGTTCACGGCTGGAGTTGTCACGGTCTCTATGATCATTCTGTGGTCCAATTGGATCATGAGACCAAGTACCATACTCATTCTCACTCTCACTAGCATCCACCAAGCTACCTTGGTTATCAGTTTCCCGGCTTTCCGACATATTCGCACTAGAAACATTGGTATTAGAATCCATGCTCCTCCGTTGTGTCAACCTTTCCCTCACCCTTTCTCGTGCACGATTCAACACATGTTCATCCTCCAATTCTCGCCACATCTGCAAAATATTAGAAGCCCTCGTGCTTATTCTCTCAGAATCACCACCCTGACGCCTTGAGGTAGGAGATTGTGATTCCCTCAAGAACGAGGAATCAAGCATTGAAACAGTGTGTAAACCAGCAAGTGCCATCAGCTCAGACTCACGGTTCCTCCTCTCAATAGTAGTAATCATCTCTTGAGCCTGTCTTGCTGCCCACCTGCTCAATATCCTCGAATGGCGCCTCCTGGCAGCAGACGACTCTGCCAGGTCATCACCTTCAAGGTCAGACCTCCTCCTCCTCCTTACAAGCTGATCAGACTCTTCATCCTCATCCTCAGTATTACGCACTGAACTACACGAAGCATACGACATACACTCATCCAAGTGACCACACATCAACTCCTCCAGTCCCCTCTCAAACTCAGAACGCACATCATCCCCCGTACTCTCCGGCTTCTGCTGCATTTGCTGCTGAACATCTTCCATCTTCAAATCCCACTTTATCCCAACCCTAACACCCTTAACACATTTCCCCACAGAAAATTATCCAATTCCTAAATACAAAACATCACACCATTATCTCCCACAATTTCACCTCCATTACCAAACAAAACTTGCCCTAAACTCAATTCCATAATAAATCTCCTCAAATTACACTCCTTTTTCAATACAACCAAATCACTGATTAAATACATATCACAACCTGATCAAATTACACAATCCATAAAAAAAAACACAAATTCTCATCAAAATAAACAAAAAAATGCATTAAGATCTAGGAAAAATCACGGGAAAAAATCCACTCAAATACAAAGTTCCGCAGTAAAAATAGATTATGGACAATTTAGGTCATTATAAAGCGTATGAAGCACAAAAAAAATCCAAAAAAGAATCAAAAAATACCTGAGAATCGCTGTTCCTGTATACGTCAAGTGTGAGAATCAAAACCCTAAATTATAAATTGTTATCATACATATGAGTATGTAAATTTAGAGAGAGAAATCATAAATAGGAAAAAAAAATCGATTGGAAACGAAGAGAGAGAGAGAGAATTTGGGGAAGAGAAAGCTGTGAATTTATTAAGATGGAAAAAGAGAGAGAAAAGAGTAATGAAGTTTCTTTTTTTGGTTTTTTTGTTGTTTTTTTTTTCGTAAATGTTGGAGTATTAATTTTAATTATATTAAATAATATCTTTTTTATTTAATTTTTTTATATGTTTAATTATTACATACTATTTTAAGAGGATATAATTTAGTTGAAAACCCGGGAGTCTTGTGTATGTTGACACGTCATCCATTTTGTTTTTTGTTTTTTTTTTACTTTTTTATTGGTTTTTTTTAATTCGATTTTATTATTACTTCTTGTTTTCTTTGTTTGAGTATCGAATTATTTGTTGTTGTTACTGTTCTTTTCTATATTATTTTCGGGGTACATATAGTTTCTTCACTTTTTTGTATTTTCTTTTCAATAAGATCATGATAAAATGTTAGTAGGTAGTCAAGTATGATCGCACTTTATGTGGGGTTAACCTACTATCATTTATGATTTTTTTCAGTAAGTAGTAATATATATTTCTTCGTTTGCTTTGTATCTTTCTTACAAATTTGCTTCAAAAACTTTTCATTTGAGTCGTTTATGGAAAACAATCTCGCTACCTCATAAAGCTAGGGATAAGATCTACGTACATCTCACTCTTTTCATACTTCACTTTATGGGATTATATTTATATATTGTAATTATTGATTTTTTTTAGTCTAGAATTTATCAAAAATCATCTGTTTACATTCATAAGATAAAAATAAAATTATATACATACTATTTATTTTAACCTTATTTATAAAATTACATTAAATATATTTTTATGATTATGCTTTTAATTAGTCTTTTAGTGGTCCCTTTCTCTAACTATTTATAGGTGGAAAAACTAGCAGTACAGTCAATAGTGCTAATTAACAACTATATAAAAGAATGAAGATGGAATTAATTTAACTTTCTTGTGATAATATTAAATGTTATCTAAAACTTTCATATTGTTTTGGTCATTTCTCAATTGAAGCTTCCTGATGATATCAATTATCAACCCTATTATCTTTAACTTTGGCAGGTTATAATTGTTATTAAAAAATCAATTAATATGAATCCTTAAATTAAACATCACAAAGACTATAGTTAAGTAATTTGAGATGAGATTTTTTCTTACCATATGAGTGAATTCATTTTTTTTATCTCTTTTTTCATGCATGAACACATTATGTATGAGTTCAACTTTCACATATATTATCGTTGAATATTTTTGAAGATCTATTCGAGGCTAAGATCGATATTTATTGAGTCATGTTTGGCTTTGATCCAAAAGGAGATTGGATAGAAGTCATAGGACGGGAAGCTCAGGGTCCACGAGAATTCACTGGTACAAAATAATATTAGAACACGTATGATTATTGCTAAGTAAAACTTAAATATTTTTTGTGAATTCCACCTAAAATCTGTTTGATACAGATAAAAATTAAAATTTTAATTTGCTTAGCTAATATTAATTATTTATTTTTCTAGGATTGATACTCTCTATGTCCCAATAGATACAAAGTAAATAATCTTGACTATAGAAGAAGGTTGATATTATTAGGGGGGAAATTTTATTTTATGTTATCTAAAGTATTTGACTTATGTTTTAGTAAGGATTTGATGGTGAAGTGCACAAATAATGGAGAATTTCTTAGTAGGAGTATTTTCACGTCTTGTAATTGATATATTTTGTATGAATACAAATCAGTCCGATCAATAGATTTTGAATACTAATCAGAGGCGTACCCGGAGTGACGGGTTCACGTGAACTCATACTCCCCTCTCGAGATCATATATACTAGTGTTATATTTTTAAAAAATTATTGAAATATAGATGTGTGAACCCACACTCAAAGTATCATATAATGCGATGATGATTGGGTGCACCTCTCTACGTGAGGTTAGAAATTTAAATTTTATATTTATCTTATTTTATTTTTCTTTCTAAAAATAGATAACACCTCTCTAAATGGTTATTGGTAGCACTTTTGGCATTTTAATTAATTCATATATATATATATATATATAATATTAAAATTTTAACGTTTTCAGTAATAAGAACCTAAATGTTGAACCGATCAAATTATAACTTAGATCAACCTTTTTGTAATATACAGAAGCTTGTAATATAACTAGACCAAATTCAATAAATGGAGTCCGCTAATAACATTCAAATGTGTTAATAAACTACGAGTTTTTTCATGTCATAAATAAACTTGAACATTCAAGAAATTCATTAAACAAGCAAATTTATATATCTTACAATCAAAATAGTCCTATGTCCATGGAGCAGAGAAAATGAAACAATTTCTTTAGCCTTCCAATTATTACGAGATATCATATTCATTACATCAGTAGGTAGCTCAAAAGGATTAAAACATGTGACTACGAATTCTGGTGTTGGAGGTTTTAAATCTCTCCTCACCTAAACCAGTCCAAAACACAAGCACATTCATAGTATCATACACACAATGTATATCTTATACGTATATCATAAATTTTTACTGAATATATATGACGATAAATTTTTATATTTTTTTTGGGGGGAGGGGTGAGGGAAATAAGGACCTTGTCTTACTGAAGAGGTAATTGGGGAGTGCAATTTGGGTGCAATGCATAGCATATGGTTGAGATGCCATTTTCAAAAAACTCATTGATGTTGAAATTTGTACTCTCCCCATTTCTAAAAATTCACATATAATTCTATTTAATATTAATATTATATTGTATTATGTCTGACTAATTAATTTTTAAAAAATATTTTATCAATATTAAAACAATGATTATATTTAACTTGAACTTTTAAAGAGTATTTATGAAGAGAAGCTATCCTTTTTAGCTTCCAACAACAAATTCAACTAGTATTTAAAAATATTTTTAAAAAAAGAACTTGATCAAATTAAACACTTCAAATATTTGAAATAAATACTTTTTAAAACACTATTAATCCTTCTTTTTGCTCAACAAAATTCCCTCTTCCATTAATCCACGTATTTATTTCCTTTTTTTATAAATCATTCACAAAAGAATATATATAACACATGACAATCACTATTAAAGGCTTTTTTTCACTTTAGCATATTCAAGAATAAGAATATACGTTATAAAATTTATAAGTAAAAGAACTAAAAATTAGGATGATTTGCACAGGTAGGATCTCCAGGTCTCATCTTTAAAATTTTAGTCTCATAAAAAAGGTATATGAATAGTTGTTTCGTCAGTATTTTGAATAAAATTATTGTGGTTTATTAGAATAAGTTATGGTAATCATCAAAATTGTCTTAATAATAAGTTATGGTGATTGTCAGGTATCTTAATATAACTTGAATTATGTATAGGTTCAACATGTTTTTGATTTTTAAAAAAAATATATCCAAATTGTTCCTGAATCAACTTCAAATGACTCCAAATTTGATATCAAATCTTCTAATTTCAGTTCTAATAATTTTTAATCGTTAGATTCAACTTAGATCTTCAAAAATCAATAAATTCGTTTTATTTTCTTCTACAAACAAGCTAAAAAAACTCAATAAGATGTTCTTCAAGTTTCTTCAACTAAATCAAATAAGCAGCAAGTCTTCAATTTTCCACGACAGTACATATGAAAAAAATCGAAAAGAAAAAAGGAGGAGAAGAAGAGAAATTCCTATTATATATATATATATATATATATATATATATATCCTAAATTTCTGGAACCACAAAAATGTAACTTATTTTATTTATCATGTTGAACTCTCTTGCTTCACGGCATAATATGTTTAAAATATTTTAGAAAGTGACAATTATCTTTAAAATAAGCTTATAATTGATGTGTCCTAATGTTTATGAAGACCTTCTCATCAATCTATTTAATTAATTATAAATATTTCTGAAATGGTCTATAAACACGAAAACATATGCTAATTCAAAGGTGTATAATGATCAACTATAGTATTGATTTTATTTTTACAAAACTGTTGTAGATATTTTTGAGTGATGCAAAATTCTTTTTTAAAAAAAAAAAGAAAAGAAGGTAATCAATCAATCACGATTTGAAACAAAATACAAAACGTGTCAATTGTTGTTGCTTTGTTTTTTTAATTAATTTGGATATTCTTCAACGGAGTTTTCTATATATTTAAAAACAAAATAATTATTGTACTTTCTAAAATTATTGAAGAAATCTATTTCATGCCAATTAATGATTCATTTCATTTCCCCCTATTGAATCAAATGATTAGAATATAATCTCCAAACATGATCTGTTTAACTCTCTTCATTAAATTAATACAGTAATTGATATACCAAATGGACTCTTGATTAAAAGATTCTTTTTCTTTTTGTTTTTGTTTTTGTTTTTGTTCTATTAGAAGTTTTAAATTTGACTAGTGAGAATGATTTTTATTTTTTTAAGATTCATGAGTCCTATACGGCATGATTTTAATAGAACATAAGTTCATATGGTTAATTTTTTTAGATCGCTTATTAATATTTAGCCAAGATTCTTTAACAAATATAGGAAATTAACAACTTCATCAAATGATGTTAGAGTTCAACACTTCGATAAGTTGAACTCCAATACAATGTGTTAGAGTTTAAAAATTCCATGAACACTTCAAGTAAATCAAATTTTCACAAGTTTATTTGCTTTCTGCGTCCTTACTAGTAAAAAGGGGGCTCTTCGACCAAGAACACAACTATAATTTCAACGATTCATAGAGTTCGATCAAATTTTCACAATCTAAATATAAAATTTGCTAGAGTTTCAAATAACATGATACATTTATGGAGTACAAATTTTATCAGTTCAAATTCCGAGAATGACTCATAAAATTTAAATTGATAATTGTTCAAACTTTCATAAAGAAATTAAATTCTAGAGCTTTTTCATATTTTAATTAGGAATATCTATTAAAACTCCAATAACGATTCATGAAGTTCAAATTGATAACTATTTAAACTCTAGTAAAAAATTCTAGAGCTTTTCCATATGTTGTAACTAGAGGTTTATATTTGAGCAACTTTCACATATAGCAAACAAAAAAATCATATTTGTATGTTATAGCAAAGTTTGCATAATTGCGTTCCATAGCAAACATATATATGTATAATTTGCTATACATATACAATTGAAAGTTATGTCTATTTCGCTATACATATATACAAAAAGAAGCAATTGTATAATTCGTTGGCTCATCTTCAGATTTGTATAATTTCGTTGGCAGGTCATTTGTATAAATTGTTGTTTGCCTCTCGTTTGTATAAATCGTTGACAAAAATATTTGTATATCAAAAATCGCTCTCTCTTTCGCTTTATATAAACATAAATTATACATTATACAAACATAAATTATACATTATATTTGTATAAAACGAGAAAGAGAGAAAGACAAAAGATAACTGGGCAGGGGAATATTTGTATTGTATAATTATAAGTGTATAGGACGAATATATATGTATTTGCATGTGTATATACAATTTTCTCTCGCTTTATACAAACAGAAACGTAATTTATACAATTATGTGTATAAAGCGAGAGAG